>VUQS01024976.1:294-12648 GCA_015108495.1 Heterochromis multidens | reverse complement strand
TTTTTTTTTTTTTTTTTACATCTACAGGAGATAAACCTGAGACTTTTATAAGACACTTAACAAAAGTGTGCACAGACATGAGGAAAAGAGCGGCAGACTTAGTTAGATATTAAACAACACCTCTGCAGACTTACCAGTAGGATTACATGCTGTTGCTCTGTTGCTGAGGCAGACGCAGAAAGACAGGGGACCAATTTACGTTCACCCATAACACACCGTTGTCTTTAGCAATTGAGCATTTAATCAACTTCACCCACATCAAGATATAAAGATGTATAAAAGGCTTTCATTTCTAAATCACACATTGAGATGTCAAGCATTCACACATGCAGTATTGAAACATGACAAATGTGATATGACCACAGAGGTTTTTCTTTTAATCCAACAAGCTTGCTTTATCACCTAGGCATTAACTGACTTTTCCTCGTTTACATATATAACCCCCCCCACACACACACACACACACACACATATATATATATAGATAGATAGAAGTGTAACACTGAGGCTGTCTACACAAATGGACAGAGCAGACCCTACTTGAGAAAGCTTGGGGCTTTTTAATGTATGCAGTAAAATGTTGCACATTTTTTACTAGTCTTGATGTTGCCAGTGCAATTTCCTTTGCAGCTATCTGTCGGGGTAGCAGCATCAGAGCCAGTGACAACTGGCTCAATCAGCTGAACAAGCTGATTAGGAAGGCTGGCTGGAATGGCTGTGGAGCCCCTACAGTTCGTTACTGAGCAAAGGACATTGCACAAACTGCTGAACATACTGGACCTCACACCACCTTCACAACCTACTAGTCAAATAGCAAAGTGTTTTCAGCAGCAGGTTCCTTAAACTGCACTGTAATAAGGACAGATATAGGAAATCTTTCCTACCCACTGCAGTTAAAGTAAATAACTTCAACCCTCTTTGCAGGGAGAGGACACTTATCCTCTGAGTGGCTATGCATGAACTCACTCTACTTCTTAATTTGCACACTCTTTATCGTACAGTAGCAATATGTCAAATATCTGTATTCTGTTTATATTGTATACATGTGTTATTTTTTACTTAATTTTGTAGTATCTCTGCTTGTGTGTATATATTTTTCTTGATTTAGCAAGTTCTGCCATTGTTTCCCAGTTCAAAATAAAAATGGCAGACCCGTTTTGAAAGACACACACCACACCATAGACTATGTATCCCTCTTTTTCAAAAGGATAGTTATTTTAGTTTAAAAAATAACACACACACACACAATTTAGTTCTAAAGGGATTTTAAAACACACTAACATTCAAAAAGACACATTAAGTCACTGGGAAAGAAACATGTAACTCACTATTTGATGTTAAAGTCCATTTTCTTCTGTCATTGATTGCCCTCCTGCACTGGCTGCTGGTCATTTTATTTAGTGACAGCATCCCAACTCTGCTAGTTAAACAATCTTACAAAAACCTGTAGCTAATAACTACATTTGGTAATAATGAGACCACACACTGACTGATTTCACATTTAACTTAATTTTTTTTCCCACAATTTTGCACTAACCTGGCACTTATCGCACCTGATAATTTAATTCATAATTGCCACAGGTAGTTAGCTCACCTGCCCTCTCTTGGCGAGATTTTAGTCAGAGTTGCAGTAAAAGATTTGACCACACGCCGGCTGACTGTTACTCGCCGTTACCGTTACCGTCAAGAGGGGCGCTGTTTCACTCATTTTTGAAAGCCTTGAAAAAGTTTGAGGTTCATGACAACAAAATAAAAGAACGAAGTCGTGTGAAAGGTGATTAGCCAGTCTCAACTGAGGCTGGGGAAACCTGCAATCAGCTGAGACTGAGGAAGTCACTTGGATTAAGTGACGAAACGTTTCTCCCACTGAAAACTCTACGTTCAGATGAACAGATTCAGCTTTCTGGGATACAGATCAATATTTAAAGTTTGACTCATAATCTACTCGAGCACAAACTGGTTGTCATCAGGATGCTACAACACAGGGCAAACACCATTCCCAAAAACACAGCAGCCAGGGAGCAGAAGAATATCATATCAAAGAGGCCCTGAGTAAATGTGGTTATCCCAACAGGCAATTTGTCAAAGCTGGGAAGATGCCTAAAGAATGTTCCACGTGATCCAGGAGAGAAGGGCAACTCCTGCCTAAGCAAAAACCTTTGGTGATCCCTTATGTGTCAGGAGTATCAGAACAGCTGGGATGTCTCTGTGGCCTTCAAACGCCAAAATAAGGATTGCTGTAAGTTATACACTGAGGAAACCAAAAAACTTCTTTCTAAGCAGATGGCACAACACAGAAGAGCTACCTTGTCAGGGCCACTCTTTCAATGATGAGGATGTGCACATCCTGGACAGGGAGGAAGGCTGGTTTGAGCAGGGTGTCAAGGAGGCCATTTGTGTGAATAGAGAATGACCATCTCTGAAGGGCGGCCTAAGAGTACATCTTCCACCATCTTATAGTGCTGTTTTTGCAGCCATTCCTCTCTGTGAATAATATTCATAGTCAATTTGTCAATTTGCATATTAACAATCCTAAAATTGAGCTTGTGGCTCATTGTTAGGCAATGGTGCTAGTTTTAGTCATTATACAACTATACTGTTTATAAGGTTGGGGAAACCTAGTCATTTGTATGAGTGATGAAACTTTTCTACCACTAAAACCACTGTGTTCAGATGAACACAATCAACTTTCTGGCATGTGCAGCTCAGCTAAACTCCATATATAATTATAAATAGAACAGAGCACACACACACACAGTGCATTACAAATGTAAGTGATTTCAAATTTGATCTCATGTTTAAGTGATCTCAGAGAAACTTTATGAAGCAGATCAAATTTTTAAAAAACAGCCATCTAGTCTAGAGACTGAATGTCATTTTTCCCTTTTTTTCACATTTTATGGGCACCAACACCCCTGGTCTTCAACCAAAGCCACCAAATGGTCAGAAGATAACAATTTATTACTCCTAATTTTACCATCATTACTCATATAGCAGGGTTACAAGGTTTACGTAAGTCAAAACTTTTTTCCAAAGAAATTGGTTTGTCATAAATTACACACCCAGATAATTGGCAGGAAGTTGAACAGACGTCAGCCACAACGGCTCAGGAGTTTCCCTCACTGCTGGAACTTTTCATCTGTTTGTCAGTCTTCTAACAAAATTACTTGGTGTTTTCCCTTTTTCACTCATGTTGCCCCGCTATGAAGCAATAAAATACAGGTAAACAGTCCAAACTGGAAAAATCTAGACTCATTCAGTGCTCCTTCCCATTCTTCATCCATCATTAATATTTAACACTCTGAGACACACCCACCTGCTTGATTACCATGGCAATTCAGATTTTCTAATATTAAAATTAAATGATGTTATTGCTGGCTGCTAACACACCCACTGACCTCACCAAACCACACCAAATATAATCCAAACCTCTGGAACAATAGCTCGTACTAAAAACATAACAAAAAGGGGGCAGCTGGATCCAATTTTGCATGAATGCAGCACATTGACACACTGTTCAGATCTGTATTGTTTCACCAGACTAATGGTATGTTTACACAGTGTCCCGGGCTTGTGCATAGGCGTTAAATTACACAGCCAGTTCCTGGCACATCTGTATATATGTCTGTGTCACAGGCTGATTACTCATACATACTAATTTAGAAACTGTCATGTAGCAGACAAACCTGTAATGTTGAGGTTTGTCTGCTCTTTAGATCATCTGGGATAGCCTCATACTCTTCAGAAGAAAGTAAAACTATGAGCGAAATCTTTGTATTTAAGTGTCTGTTCAGAACTTCACTAATATATTCAGAGTTTTAATGTAAGTTTTATCATCAAAGTCTCAGAGACAAAAGAGACTGAATAATAGTGTTCAGAGTGTTAGAGAATTTTTTAAAGTTATAGGATTGTTGCTATTACAGCTGTATCAACATGCAAGCAGCATTTTTTTAAGCATAGTCCGGACAAACAACATCAAGCTTGCCTCTCAGTCCTGGCAGATTAACCGATAAAAGCTGATCTCAGTCCCAGCCCACATCAGGTAGTGGCTCAGCTTCTTCTACATTTCTTCTTCATATCCAACTGGCAAATGCCATATATGGCACACAATTTCAGGTGCTTTAACCTTCCAGCATTTGTTGCACATCTGCAAGTCACTTTGCAACCCACCTCCTCCTTTTGATGTTGTGTCTGGCTTAACCAATTTCATGTTTGGTGCCACTGACACCTGCAGGGTCCACTGAACTCAGTGTGCTTGGTTCTTGGTTCAGTCGCTGTTCTGTCTAAGAACAGAGCCATGCCACTAAATATAAGTTAATGCACACTTAATAAAGTACACTTTGTTAGTACTGGGTTTGACCCCATTTTGCCTTACAAACTGTCTTAATTCTTCATAGCATAGATTTAACAGAGTGCTGGTCCATATTGACGTGATAGCAATAAATAGATTTGTCAGCTGCACATCCATTATGCAAATGTCCCGTTCCACCACGTCCCATAGATGCTCTATTGGATTGAGATCTGGTGACTGTGGACTCCATTTGAGTACAATGAACTCATTGCCATGTTCAAGAAACCAGTGTGAGATGATTTGAGCTTTGCAACACAGCATGTTTTCCTGCTGAAAGCAGCCATCAGAAGATGGTTACACTGCAGTTATAAAGGGATGGACATGGTCAGCAACAATATGCAGGTAGGCTGTGGCATTTAAACTATCTTCAGTTGGTCATAAGGGGCCTAAGGTGTGCTGACAAAATATTCCCCACAACGTTACACTACAAGCAGCAGCTTGAAACGTTGATACAAGGCAGGATGGATTCATGCTTTCATGTTACTTATGCCAAATTCTGACCCTGCCATCTGAATGTCACAGCAGAAATCGAGACTCATCAGACCCAACAACATTTTTCCAATATGTTGTTGTCCAATTTTGGTGAGTTGGTGCAAATTATAGGCTCATTTTCCTGTTCTTAGCTGACTGGAGTGGTACCAGGTGTGGTCTTCTGCTGCTGTAGCCCATCTGCTTCAAGATTTGATGTCTTTTGAGTTCTCTTCTGCATGCTTTGGTTGTAACAAGTGGTTATTTGACTTACTGGTGCCTTCCAGTCAGCTCAAAGTACTCTGGCCATTCTCCTCTGACCTCTGACGTCAAGACATTTTCACCCAGAGAACTCATCAGATATTTTCTCTTTTTCAGACCATTCTCTGTAAACCCTGGAGAGGGTTGTGTGGGAAAATCCCAGTAGATCAGCAGTTTCTGAAATACTCAGACCAGCTCATCTGGCACCAACAACCATGCCACGTTCAAAGTCACTTAAATCACCTTCTTCCCCATTCTGATGTTTGGTTTGAAATTCAGCAGGTCATCTTAACCATGACTGCGTGCCTAAATGCACTGAGTTGCTGCCATGTGATTGGCTGATACACATTCTTGTTAACAAGCAGTTGAACAGGCAATCTAACAGTGTGGCCTATGAGTATAAATAACAATGTTCTTTGAAATGTAGTATTTACTGCTAGGTGTAACTTTAACAGTTAAATTGATGACAATACATCATAATTTGTAGAAAGGGTGTAAATAAAATCTTATAATGTACATTAGCATGACGTACAATCAAAAATACAGGTGGAAAATGGAAATGGAAATTTGTACGTAAATGTGCTTCTTGTCGTTTCACACTGGACTGGATTCTGCATTTTATAATAAAATATTTTATTTTTGTACTTGTTACACTTTATTAGTCATTTACACAGCTGCACAGTATGATAACACTGTTAACATGGTGTCATCAGTATAAAAAGAAAATGTTCATATGTTGAAACACTGGAAACACACACGATTTACATCCTACAGTACAACTGCTATTTTCATGACAGGACACTGTATGTGATGATTGGCTTGTTTGTCCAGGTAGCAGATGTTAAAATGATGGTGACAAAAACTGTATGCAGACAAAAAAAAAAAAAAGCATACATATACAAATGAAATTGAACATAAGTTGCAAAAGGCATGACAATATCGAGTCTGTTTCACCATTTTTTTTCACTTGTGTAGAGCACTAACAGAAGAACAAAGGACAGGAAATGTGTAATGTAAACAAGAAGCTAGGACATTATCTATATCTGACATTATGTTATTGTGGCCTCCTATAACACAATCGGCAGATTAAAAAAATAACTGGGTTGCAGCTATGAGGGTCCTCTAAAGGAACATTAAAGGTCAAGTCAAACAAATCCAGAGATTTGTTGAGATCGAGAGAATGGATGAGAATACCAAAGAAAGCACTGGAATTAGTCTCTCAGAAGGTTTCAGATTAAGGAGGAGTATCATGGCCAACTAGGTAGACAAAGGACAGATCTCTTTTTTAGGAATCGATGGTAACCGTACAGTTTCTTTCAGCAGAAGACACAGCTTGAGGTCATCTTTCCAAAGAGCATATGTTGTTTATCAGCTTGCTTTTCCTAGTTTTCCTGTTCTTCCAGTTGCATTGCATTTGACATCTGAAAGCACACCATTTGGTCAAATCCCTGGGCCGCTTGCCTTGGAGCATTTTTCCACTGAAACATGTTTTCACTTATTTCTGGATCCCAGAGCTGTAGAAGGTTCATGCTCTCTGCCTTTCTTCCCTCACCAGTTTTTTTCACTCATGTCTCCCTTGTCATACATTATAAACAAACACCAAAGTTTGTCATTTATGAAGAGAAACAGAGACAGTCTAACACTTACAAGATCGCTACATTTGGCCACCTTAAAGGAATAGTTTGACATTTTGTCACATACATTGTTTCTGGAGTAGATTTAGATAGGAAGATGAATACCTCTTTAATATCTGCATATCTAAACATAATGCTACAGCTTAGGTCAGTAAAAAAAATGAATATAAGAAGAAACCCATTGCCTGGCTCGGTATGTAAGTAAAATCCACATAGAAAGTGTTTTCAAATGGTGATGACCTTCATTTTTTCATGTTTTTGTTGTTTGGTGCACATAATGAAGCATAATTTCTACAGACAGCTGTAAAAATTAAATACATTTTCTCTATTTATATACACTATACACACAAAAGTACTGACCCACCTACACATTACACCTGTAAGAGCTGCTCAGGCATGGAAACTCATGACACAAAGCTCCTGGTGCACAGTTTCTGTGCTGATGTTAATGCCAGAGGAGGTTTGGAGCACTGTGGTTCCTCAGTGACCCTTGTTTTTAACTTTACATCACCTGCTGCTCTGTGTCTGAGCGGCTGTAGTTCCTAAACACATCCACTTTGCAGTAATACCAATTTCAGTTGATCGTAGAGGAAAGAAATTTCACGAACTGACTTGTTGTAAGAGTGATTTCCTATTAAAGTACTACACTCAAAGTCAGTGAGCTCTTTAGAATTATACATTCTTTCACAAATGCTTGTAAAGGCAGATTGGAGGGTTAGGTGCTTGATTTTATTATCTGTGACAATGGGACTGAAAACACCTGAATTCAAAGACTAATACTTTTGTCCATATAGTGTATGCTGTGACCTTTTAGCCTTTTTCAGTAATGACTGATCAAAATTCCACTGTGAGCTTTCTGGTTTCACTTTGACAGGTAATTTTCCCAAATATACGTAAAAACACTGCTGATTTGCTCCTGTTGAGTTTATATGTTAAAGCCTGCCTGGCGACTTACAGCTTGTCAGACTGTCTGCCAGAAACTGAGAATGTGTACATCCCAAAATGCTGGACTATCCAAATATACATAATTGATTTACTGGTGTTGCTTTTATATTGTAAAAGTGAATCATTGCAGACCTATATTTCAAAGAGGATTTTAAATTAAAATAGCACCATTTACTAAAAAAAGTTGCTCTCTCAATTTCTCTCTGAGAATGCCTACTGTAAAGAGAAAAATCCTCCCTAGCAAACATCAGTTCAGCTATATACATACAATGCATACATATTCACACTTTATGTTCTTCCCTTTTAAGAACAGACAGATATGCATGATAAAAAGAACCTATTATGCCACACTAAATAAAAATTTAACTTGGTGCAATTTGTCTGTCAGAATTTCAAGTAACAGGATGCGGTCCGCTTTTCATTGCAGGGAAATGTCCGGTAAATAAGCAGCAAACACATCCCGTGATGCCACAGCAAGCTCACGCAGTCAAGAGAAGGCACTGAGGGCGGAGGAAGAAGCATCCACACCTCTGCCCTCACACAGGCAGAGACGGACACAGACTCATTGTGGAGATTGTAAGAGATATATGCTGTGAGACAGTCTATTTTAAACAGTGCAGTCCAGGCTCTGAGAATTGTGGCAAAGAAAAGATGACAGTCTTGACAGGGAGCTTGACATTTTAAAACAGAGGCATGTTTCTGTGAAGTGTAAGAGGATAAAATTGTCAGTATAAAAGTTTGAACAAAATATACAGTATGGTACACACTCAGTATACAGTATACACTATATAGCCTTCTACAAGATTTTGCTTTTGAATGTCTTTGCACATATTACCTCCAATGATTTAGTACATGGTCTTGATTTAGCAAAATTTATTTACCATTACACTTCAGGAAATGCCTTATTTCTCTGTGATTCATGTGCAATATGCTCTGAGTGCACTGATTGGCTTTAATAGTTTGGAATTGTTGGAAATATGTAAATTCACTTTTTGGAGACAGTTAGATGAAAAGATTGATATCAATCTGAAGTCTCCATACAAAATATGAAATTGGATCCAGCAGCCACATAACTGCTCCCAGACCAGTAATAGTGCAACACACAACCACTCGTTCAAAAAAAAAAGATCAGTTTGATGTTTTACATGTTGTTTTTTGTCTCTATTAAATTAAAAGGATAGAATGTAAAAATAAGCATACTTCACGAAATGCTGAAAAAGTCCTTGAAAATCATTTATACACTGAGTCATTATAATTTCTTCCACATCTGTAGAGACCCAGTAACCCATGGGACATTGAAAATGGAAAAGCAAGACATCATTTGTCATTATCTTTTCCCAGTGCATGTTCAATTTCTTCCCATCTACAGTGTGGTTTACACCAACCTAGACAATCTGCTCTAGCAATCCATCAATACATTTGGAGTATTAAACCCCCTTTGACATTTGGTTGCCCTGGGCATCTTTAGGTTATGTTTTTGGTAGTGTTTGCGTGTGTGTGTGTGTCATTCTGTCTGTAAACAAGACAGCTCAAAAAGTTTTGAATTAATTCTGATAAAACTTTGTAGGGGTGTAGAGTGGGGTCATGTTAACAATCCATTAAAATTTGGCTTACATCCACCAACGTCTTCATGGTCAACTTAATGATTTATTGGTCGAAAATTGACAAAAAGCCTCATAACTTAGAAACTGTGATTCTATGATTCTGATATTTATAAGTGTGGTGTGTATGTATTGTCAACATATGGAAAGTACCGTATAAAGATTTAAAATATCATGTCACATTTGACCTCTGACCTCTCCTTCAAGGTCAAATAAGGTCAAACTTTCATAAAATGTCTTTTATCTTTAAAACTACACTTAAAAGTCTACTGCCTTTGCTTGTATTGGCAACATTTAGGAAATGGCGCTGGTATATCTCACTGGTATATATCACGTTTACATTTCAAGTTGACCCCAAAATGTGTTCTATCTTTAAAGAAAGCATTGTCAAGAGAAAGATAAAGAGCTGCCAGTTAGTTAGAAATATACTGTAGTATAACATTATATAATAAGCTCAAGTTATTCATGTCCAGTTATTTACAAATCAATACCTGTTGTCCATTATCTACTTCTAAATAATGTTTGTGTAATCAAAGTAAAGATCTGTCATGCTACTCTTATCTGATTTTTTACTGCACTACGAACTTCTTAAAGTTTGTTTAAAAAAAACAAAGAAAACAAAATGAATATATAAAAAATACAATACTATTCCCTTAAAAGTAAATACTGCCCAGAGTAGAGTGTAGTATAGTGAGCTGTCTTGTTGGAGGTTTGCACTCTTGGTGTGCTTCTTGTTTTGTTTTCCTGCTGTTGTGTGCCATATCTAGATAATAATTTGCGACCTTTCCTGAATTTGCTTATCTGCATCCTTAAATCAATGATAAGTATGAATATCCACCTTTTTTTCTCTTAATGAGTTTAGAATTTACTTCTGGTGATGTTCTTAAATGTATGGCAATTACATATTTTTTCTTACTTGATCACCATTCTTAACAACTATATTGAGGAGTACTGTTTAAAAAAGAACTAAAAAGCCCCTAAGCCGTGTTCAAATTAAAAAGAAATACCTGTTCACAGGACAGCTTCATATCTGTGTAGAGGAGCTCTCTCTGCAGGTATCCAGGACACTGCAGCACATGCAGAGAAAAAACAAAAAAGCATTATTAATCTTTATTTAACCATGAATTTAAACTCCTGATATTAAGAATCTCTTCTGCAAAAATGCCTAGGGCTTGGATGGGCAGCATTACATGGGCAGAACATGCACACTCCACATACAAGGGCCTGCTCTTGGGTTCAAATCCAGGACTAGATAAGTTACTTTATTCCCATAAACATGCACCCACAATTTAACTCAGCTTGGCTTGGAGGTGATCTATCACCAGATATGGCTTAAAAACAATCAGAACCACAGGCAAACTGCTATCGCCAGGCTAGCTGGCAGTGGAATAAATGTCTGCATCTCATAATGGCTTCAGCCTCACTGTACCAGTTCCAGGTCTGGCTGGTGACGATTTAGGAATGATAAATGTGTCCTGTCAGCCTCCTGTATCTCAAACTCACTTCCCCTTCTCCTCCCATCCTGGTTTGTTTGGCCCATTTCTTTATCTCATCACAGTCCAAAAAGAAGAAAACAAGTGAGCCGCTTACGCTTGGTGCTGCCGTACGAAGTCTGCAAACTGCCGGTCCTTAGCGTAGAGCTCAATGATGCGTATCCTGTCTTGGATTTCCTACAGAAACACAGGATATAAGTCCAGAAGGAACATTACATCACAGGCAGATAAACAGTAAACTCAACAGGCTGTGGCTCGGTCAAAACATGACATCACAAAAAAACCACAAAGAATTTTAAGGCAACAAAAGGCAGATGGTGATAAAAAAAAAAACAACCTGATATTAATTAATTAGATCATAGACAGGTAAAATGCGTAAGTATTAAGGAAAGGTAATATGTGTTGCCCTGGGTGTGTAACTTCCATCCAGATACCAATGAGCAAAGCGCATTTCCCAACTGCACTCAATTCTTTTGTCTTTTGCCCTTAGTCAAAATTGCAACAGTATTTTCTGTCACAAAAATCAATCCGAACAGTCTTCAGAGTGTACTTTATAAACTTAAGCATGGTGTTATATGTGTACAGAGTAGACAGAGTGACTTGGGAATGACTTCTGCTTACTAATCCAAGAGATTAAAAAAGTAATGAGGTAAAGAAAAGGCAAACACCTTCTGAGTGTCGCCATTGAATTCTCTTCTAATTCAACCAGTGGACAGTAGTTCTAACACGCACCTCCCTGGTCAGTTCACTGTTCTCATAGATGTGACGTATCTCCTCGCTGCTGAAGTCAGTGGAGGCCTCAGCACTGGCACTGCTGTACACAGGAGCTTCAGGATAGCGGCGGTAGTAGTGACTGTAACCTGTGGTCGCCTCACTCTCATACATGGGGTTGTACTTGGTCGCCCTCTCTAAAGATGGGAGACTCTCTGCTCGCCTGCAAAATGACACACAAACAGGAAAGTCAGTCACATTGAGGAGAAAAAGTGAGAAATAGAGCCACACATCCAGGAGGAAGCCAGGAAAAGAGCCCCATGGTGATAAAAAAATGTTATTGCATGGCCGCGCGCAAGATGTTATCACATGGCCATCAATAACATGTGGTCATGAGAAAGTAGTAGATGGGAATAAGAAGTTGCAGCCACGTCTTATTGATGAGTGGCTATGAAATATGCAGTCTGTTGTTGACTGACTACAACAGCCAAGTTCCATAGGGCTATTACAACACGTAAGTCATGGATGTATTTGACAAATGTTGTTTAGTAGAAGCTTTAAATAATGACAAAAGCAGATGTTGAACAGATATGAAAATGTTGCATGCAACACAGTGCATCCAGAAAATATTCACACCGCTTCACTTCACATTTTGTCATGTTTCAGCCTTATTTCAAAATGGATTCAATTTATTTTTCATCTCAAAACACACAATACCCCATAATGACAAAGTGAAAAAAGTTTGCTTGAAATTTTTGCAAATTTGTTAAAAATATAAAACAAAAATATAACATGTACATAAGTATACACAGCCTTTGCTCAGTACTTGGTTGAAGCACCTTTGGCAGCAATTACAGCCTCAAGTCTTTTTGAGTATGATGCTACAAGCC
>VUQS01024974.1:10783-21235 GCA_015108495.1 Heterochromis multidens | reverse complement strand
GTCTATTTACACCTACAGGCCAGTGGCCACTCTTTCAGTGATGAGGATATACGCATCCTGGACAGGGAGGAACGCTGGTTTGAACGGGGAGTCAAGGAGGCCATTTACATGAAAAGGGAAAGACCATCTCTGAACCGAGGAGGGGGCCTAAGGGTACATCTGTCACCATCTTACAATGCTGTGATTGCAGCCATTCCCCAATCTCTGTGAATGGTACTCATGGCCATTGATCAATGGTCATGACAATTTGCATACTAATGATCATGAAACTGACCTCATGGCCCATTGTTAGTCAATGGTGTTAGTTTCGGTCATTATGCAAATGTACTGTTTATAAGGTTGGGGAAACCTGCAGTCAGCTGAGACTGAAGAAGTCACTTGGATAAGTTGACAAAACGTTTCTCCCACTAAAAAACGCTACGTCCAGATGAAGAGATTCAGCTTTTTGGGATTCTTTTACCTGGATTATTGAGCATGCATCAAAAGACACCTGTTTGTTTGTGAAATCCAGTGATGAAGCCTCGAGCTTTATCGCCGTTTCTGTGTTTTAAAACTGGATGTGGTGAGGGAGGGGCAGATCTGACTGTGAAACTGAGGAAACCGCATACTCACTGGGTAACAACTTGTGAAAGACAAGTCGCTAGGCGGTGAGAAAATTCTGGATACTCCTCCTTTCTGACTTTAATAATGACCATAATTGAAAAAAGAACTTTATGTCATTGAATATGACCTGAAACAAGCGAATGAGTCGATAAAGTGTTTACTGAGGTCACAGAGCAAGGGAGCTTAGACCAGTTTTCCCACAGATTTCTATACAATCAGAGGTTTTTTATGTAACCAAAGAAGTTGCCCCTGCTGGTCATTTCAAAGAATGCAGGTATCAGGAAATTTTTGCGTTAGCATCACTTTTCACATCAGAGGTATACTATGAAGGAAATTCACCATGCCCATCTTTTCTTTGTGTTAGCTTGCTCAACAAAACCTACAACCCCAGTTGAAGGTAACGGCGATCACAATGGTAGTTATCAACTTTTGCTGTCCACCTGGGCTTTCTGCTTCAGGAGCTGTGTGCACTCACATAAAAAGGGGCATTTCACGCATCATGTGACTTTTCTTCCACACAAAATGATCCCTATGAGTGCCACCTCCTGCAGAGACGTTATCAGATGATGATCATAAAATGGTGATAACAATCTATAGTGAGCATAAAAGATATAACCGTAAAATGCAAAACTGTTGCAAATAAGGCAATATTAATGCAGCAGAAAGTCATTCATCTTTGGATTTAGTACAGAGTGGTAAAATAAACATTTTAACTCTACTTAATATATTTATTTTAATGATCAGTGTGCTCTCAATGCTGCTGTTTATTTCTAACATGACGGCTACACATTAGAGCTCTGAAACATTAAACTTGGTACAGTTAAACATTAAAGATTACTGTCCTATAGCCTAATAAAGGAGACGTACACATCGCTCTAGTCTGTTGCCAGCTCAAGATTACATTAATTTTACTGATTCAGTTCTAGCAGTTTAAAACAGTCATAGCAGCAGATTAGAACAAAGGATGAAAACTAGAAATTTTCTGCACCACCAACTAAATGCATGCAAATTCCAACGACAATGCAACACACAGTTTGCGCTGCTCTAACTTTACAGCCGGGCTTCATTCCATGGTTTTTTTTACAGTACAGCTTAACAAGTTACAAATATAAAACAATTTCCCTCAGCAGAAAATCTCTGTCACTTAAAACATACTGTAAATAAAAGAATTAGTGAAAACGTGGCTCTGCCAGCTGATTTTTAAACTGATACCATGAACATAACCTGCTCCAGCATAAGTTACCACGGTGATTTAGCCAGGTAAAAAGAGAGCCACTTTTGTGACATAGAAAACTCTGACTTTAAGCTTAACATAGCTCGCTAACCCATTAACCTCGCTTCATAGTACACCCCTCATGAAGCAACGTCCATTTTTTATGCTGTCTATGTGTGACTGCATGAGTCAAGTAGGTTGCTGCTGGCTTGATGACTGTCACCGTGTTAGCACAGATAGAAGTGTGCAGAGTGAGGCCCTGCTCAGTGTACAAATCATCTTTGAAATGAACAAGTTTCTTTGCTGGTGACTGACAACAGTGACTCACCAAAAAACATTTCAAGAACTGAAAACATAAAAAGTTTTTTTTTATGCATTAAAATTTTTAAATTCTGTTAATATCATGGCAGCGGTAAATGAATACTAAGTAATATTAACTGAAAATATGTGACTTGAATTGTCTTGTAATCAAAAGGTACATGCAATTAATCCAAATATTTGAGAATTCATCAACTTAAATAAAAAAAATAACACTTAACTACTTACATGCCAATACACATACTTACAAATCAAAACCTTTAATTTGAAACTTGAAAGAAAAATTGTAGGTTCATCCTGAACATATTAAGCTTTATTAACTAACTGTAGTATTTATACGGACTGTCTGAAGTTTGAGACGAAGTCATTATGTTGCTGTTGGTATTACTACATCTCAAAATAGTTTGTTCCTCTGAAAATCCTGCTGGGTTGAATCACAACTCCTGAGTCTCCATGGGGCTACACACTACATCTACAGTATGCAAAGAGGGGGCAGTAAGTGTTCCTTTATGTAAACCTGCTAAACAACTATAGACACGGCACTTGCCATTCATGACTAAGATTAGTGTAGGTGGATCGAGATATTAAAATTTCTGTTTTAAATAACCTTTTTGCAACATTTCAATCTTGAAAATCCTACCTTCTTCAATGTGCTTTATCATTTTGTAAGTCACAGATAGAAGCGTAAGTTTGAATCAAGCCCATTATGATTGATTAAAGTCCACCCAATTAAAGTTAAATTACAGCTTTAGACTAAACCTCCTAACTGCACATTCAAACCATCAGAATAATTGTACAGCATTGTTGTGAAACAAGCCCTTTGCAGCCAAACCAGTACAACATTGTGCCACAGAATAAGTGTTACCAACGTGCAGCCATGCTGAGCACAGACAGTCTCTCATTTTGCTGCTAACAGGGCTCATTTGAAGAGCTGTCTCTTAGCACACCATTTATCGTGATATGAGACCCACGCAGTCAGACGGGCCTTTTGAGCGTCAGTCTTCTTCGCCGGCCTCCTCGTTTGATCAAGATGCGTGATCTGCACCCTTTTGATGTGTGGTCAATTGGCCCAGTGTTGTATATTCTCTTTCCTATGCAGAAATTGTCAAGAATTCACTGCAGCAGAGAGTGGGAGAAAGACAGCCAATGTTTCCTACAGTGACTGGCCGTAACCCAGCCTTCACATTTCATCGAGCTCATTCTCATGAGGCTTGCTAGCAGTGTCAACACTGTACATTATGATAAAACACATTACATTCCTCTGTGTTTGAAAAAAAAAAAAAAAAAAAGCTTAAAATAAAGGATTTAGCAAGATTTTGATTTTTCCATGACACTTGCACTGATTAAATTCCCCATTTTAATAAAATACATTATTGGGAGAGGGGGCAAACCAACTCGGTGTCTTAAAGGAAAGCAGGCTCTGATCTGGAGGCAAAGAAAAAGAATGATGCAAGCAAAATGAACAGCAGCTTGTTCTTTAGCTTTATCTGTCACCATCGACCATAATCTGTCCTCTGCTGTAGATTAATTTAAAGATTATGGAGCCCTATACATTCGCACGGTGCGGTGGAGTGCCGCAACACAAGCGAAATCACAAATAATATCCAGCTTCTCTCCGACTGTGAGGCGCAGCTCGGTTTGTTCCTATACTTGCGCCTCGATCCTCTGTGTTCTTTCAACTTGTTTCTTCGTCTTACCCAGTGACACATGAAAGCTTTTCACTGAATCAAATCAGCAGCCTGCGATAATTCAGTGTGACAATGTAACAATTGTGTTGGTGTGATCTTATGTGGGGATACTTCTATCATTCACACATATCTCATGGAGGCTGCGGCAGTGAAATTGGGTGAAAGTTCAGGACGGCTACCAGTGTTGTCGGGAAATAAATTAGGTCAGATCAAATATTTTGTCCCCCCCCTCCGCCAACAGGTAGTGGCTGCACATTTCTGCGCAGGTGCCTTCAGTAGTTGCGTGATTCATTTGAAATTGGCAGGCCATTTTAAACATGCAGTCTACATGCCACATCTCCCCTACATAACCAATCTATCAAGCCCTAACCCGGCGGTACGTGCATATACTCCCCGTATCACAGAGAAGGTTGGAAAGCAACTGTCATAGATGGCGTGATTGAATTGTTCCCTTGCACTGTCACCAGAGGGGCTATTACTTCAAATTAGCATACAAATTCAAACCAGGACAGATGGATTTGTCACATTGCGGTCGCCATCTTCTTGGAAGATTGGCTGTGCTTGTGCTGCGCGATGGAGATAAGACACCTGTCTCGGTGCTGGTGGGGGAAGGACCGGCGTGGGATGGGAGGACTGGGTGGGCGGATGGATTTCCTGAAACGCTGAGGTGTTCTGCAATAAACTTCCCTACCCACGGACTCAAATGATGATGAGGCACCATCCAGGACTCTGTGGGTGGTAGGAGATTGAGCTGTAGCAAGCTGGTGATTCACACTGTTTGGAAACACAGTGAACAATACCTGTCTGGAATTTGTTTGCGGTTGCTACTTTTGGTGAGTTACTGTCAAAAAGCCACATAAATGTCCCCCCCACACACACACAATATCAGCACAAAGTGTAGGGATGGATGTCTAACAGCTGTGGGATTAAATGCACAGTCGATTCTCGTGTGGTGCTCTGCAACTCCTGGACTTCAACTTTTAATAGCTAAACAAAGAGTAAATCACATTCCAGCTCGGTCAAGGTTTCATTGTTAATAATACAGAGACACGTATTCATATGTATGAACATCTAGCCCCATGCAGACATAAGATTAAGCACAAGAAAATAAGACCGCATGCTCTCCTCGTGTAGCCTCACATCAGACACTAACAAAATACAACTTGGAGACATAATGATTTTCATTTGTAATTATGGCAGGGTGAATCAATGGGAAGTATTGAGCATGAAAAACTGTTCTTACCCCAGGATCAATTCCATATAATTTCCAGATCAGCTCAAACTAATGGGTTTTCTATTGGCTTCACTTCGGAGAAAGACTAATCTCTCTGGCACCATTTTGTGGTTTCTGTGGATGTTCCCAAGCAAAAGGCCATCCACTTAAAAACTCGTCTCCCAAAAGTCCAAAAATATTGAAGCGCGCATGCTAATTTCCTGACTTAGCATATTACACAATCTGCAGGCTTAATTTAAAACTCCCTTAGTAGCAGGTCTAGTATCTCTGCCTGCCTACATCCAGACACTACAGAGATTGTGAAAATGCTTACTGGTTCATTTTTTGCCTCTATCTTTAGTTCAGGCTTAAGTATATTTCCTTACAATTGAAGTTGAGATGCATAAGAGACAAAAGCAAGGTTACGGTGATACAGTCGACAGTCCACCTGCAGGAAAAGAAAGTTGCAGAGAAGCAGTTAAATAAATTGCGTTTGTCTTTGCACCTTGACTTGTTGTGATAATGGATTCATTGTTTTAATCAAACAAAAATGTATGGTGCCTTCAGTGCCCACAGTGTAACCTCTGTTTGCTTCAGGTTAATCTTATGTAGCCTCCATTTCTGAAAAATGAAGCCAATGTACAAATGCCAAGAACTGCAGTTCCTTGAATGGCCACTTGGGTCTGTCTGCAAAAGTGAGTGAATCCCCAAAGGCTCCCATACTAAAATATCCAACTTTACAGCAGAAATAAACATGTTTACACCCCGAACAGAACAAACTGTTTTGGTCTCTAGAGTTAATTTACTCCGTTGTGATGAAGTACAGGCATGGGATTTCTTCTTAATAACGCCTATTTGAAGTGTATTAAGGCTTAAAACATTGCATTATTAGTTACAGCCAGGTTGGTACCAACAGGAGCAGCTGGAGCTAGTAGCTGCCTGCTGGGCTTCTGGATCTTTCTTTTGGAGCATTTTAATGCTTTTCTCTGATAAACAGTATGGCTTCTTGTGTGGTTAATTGTACCAAGAGCTCATCTAAGAAGTACGTGCTTCAGTTTTGGTGAATAGTGTTATATTCATATTCATAGGATTATATTCATATGTTAATTAAGGACCTATTTGCTGGTAACCATGTCTGTGTGATACACCCATTCACTCTATACATACACAAAGCCATTCTAAATAAAGCACGTTGTCATCACTTAAGGCCTGTTGGTTACAGTACACTGGCTTCACAACATTTAGTTTAAGTTTGAGCTCCTGTTGGATGATCTTAATGTGTCTGCTTGTTCTTGACTTGTGTAACTGTGGAATACGTATATGTGTGCAAGTACATTTTAAATGACACAAAATGAAATACATATGTAGAAAGATTTTATTTACACACACACACACACACACACACACACACACACACACACACACACACACACGTGTGAAAAAGTATTTGCCCCTTTCCTGATTTTAGTTTTTTGCATATTTGTCACACGTTTCAGATCATCACACAAATCTTGATATTAGACAAAGATAATCTGGGTAAATACAAAATTAAGGGAAAAAAGTTATCCAAATGTACCTTGTTGAATCATGAACTCTGACCTTAACTGAGGCAAGTGAGGCCTGCAGTTCTTTAGATGTTGTTCTGGGTTCTGTTGTGACCTCCTGGATGAGTCGTCGATGCGCCCTTGGAGTAATTTTGGTAGGCCAAAACATAACAGATAATCAGGCCTGGGTTTGGCTAGTGAAACTGAACTCGGTTAATTCATGATTTAACAAGAGGGGCAATTACTTTTTCACACAGGGCCAGGTAGGTCTGGATAGCTTTTTTCCCTTAATAAATGAAATCATCATATAAAAACTGTATTTTGCATTTACTCAGATTATCTTTGTCTAATATGAAAATTTGTGTGATGATCTGAAACGTGACAAATATGCAAAAAACTAAAATCAGGAAGGGGGCAAATACTTTTTCACACGTGTGTGTGTGTGTGTGTGTGTGTAAATAAAATCTTTCTACATATGTATTTCATTTTGTGTCATTTAAAATATACTTGCAGGGCACCACTGTAAATGAGAGCAATTGCTTGCAATTCTCTTTACCATCCATCCATGGATGCAGCTTGGTAACCAAGCTTGTGAGCAAACAACACTACACACACACACACACACAAATAAATCAAGATCGTGACAGCTACAATGTTAAAATATATCCATCTTTTAAATGCCCTCTATGGCAGCCTATCTTAAGCTGACCTAAGTAATCTACTTTTGGCTATTCCCTTATTCACAAGGGGTCCCACAGCAGGTAGCTCCACATATTTGATTTGGGAGATTTTTTACACCTGATGCCCTTCCCAAGAGATTTGTCTCTCCTCCTGGGATTGAATCAGGGACCCTTTGCTTGTTAGGTGTATGTGCAAACAACTGCACTATTGAACCAATGAAGGCAACTTAAGTGACATTACATTTTAAGCATCTCACTGAACCAAAAAAAGCTTTAATGATTTCTTTTTCCCCCCAAATATACAGGAGCACCCCCCCAAACATAATTTGTTGTGTGAAATTGGTAGAGTTCACCAGTATTTAACTGGTAGCCAGTTTACAAATTGAGTAAAATGAGGAGCTACATGCTTTCACTTTCCAGCTCTGACAGTACTTTGATGATACAGTTAGAAAAGACAGAAACTTGTTGTGCACTAAACTGCCACCTGCAAAGCAGTGACAATGAGCCATCAAGGGTGGCATATCAGAATTTTTTCAGAGGTCTTGTACAAGAGTCCCGCTGTTCACGCTCCTCATGGAATTCATGCATCGCCAGCCACACGGAGCTTGCATTGTCTAAGCTGCTGACCCACAGAATGAGGGGGGGGGAAGCTTCTCAAGAAAGTTTGTCAGAGCTCATCCAACTTTGTTTACACAGAATCCTTTCTAGTTTCTAAGTTTAATCTAGCAAGGAATGCTTCTCCCAACCGCAAGCTTTACCTTCCACATTAGAGCGGCAGAGACACAAAGCAGTACAGCCAGAACAGGCTCCAGCGCAGCAGGGATTTCACACTGATCTTGCTCCGAAACATTTGCAATTAACATCCCCCTCTCTCCAACTGTTTCTGAAGCTATCAATATCCCAGTAAGAAGATTTAACTTCCCTGAAGAGCCAGGAAACGAGCTGGATTTGGCAGGTCAAGACGTGATTGCCGAGCGAGTGTGTGCACGTGAGGGTTATGAGAGAAAGTTTATGTACAGATTATCCTGTTATTTTAATGCTGACAGAGGAAAAACGTCTTATTACAAAAGCAATTTTTATTAAGTAGAACAGATGACAGGAAATGTGACCTTATTATCTCCGTGACAAGAGAGCGTTACATTTCACCTGCATCAAAATGCAGTATAAATTACATTTGATCAAAAGCCACTCCCATAGACTAAAGCAAAACAACAGCCAAGACTCCCAAGCTGGGATTTGATATTATGGTTGTTTTTAAGAGGAATGTTGAAATTCACATGAAACAACATGCTTCAGGTGTAAATGACTAATGACTAAATTCCTGATAACCACTCATCTGTAGTCCTTTCTTTTCTAGTAGTGCTTAACCATGGTGGCTTAAAGAAAACAAAACAAAGTGGCCCTCAAAGGTAACAGGTCAATTCATCATTGATTATGAAAACCATTATGCATACGATACACAGGAACAAAAATAGAATTCAGAATGACGTCGTCGGTGGAAATTAAAAAAAAAAAAAAAATATACATAACACCCAAATGAGTTCTGATTTGACTTTGTACAGACAGCGAGAACGCTGCTCCTGCAGCAGCACATGCAAACTTTCTTAGTACTGAGTGTATTCCTTGGATGAGAGTTTTGCAATGATACGCTCCAACTGTCTCTTAGCTTCACACTGGGGGAAGTTACTCATCTCGTAGTACTGCGGGGCAATTTTCACCAGCCTAGAAAAGAAAGCAAGTAAACATTAGTCACAACTTGTGGTTTACTTGTGGGAGAGTGCTGTTCTTCCATATTCACACGGTGACTACCAGTGCAGGCTCGACAAATCTGATCCTTAATTGTACGAGGTCGCAGAGGGGGAAGAGAAACGCGGAGACGAGGTTTGCTGCAGTTTTGCTGCTAGCACACACTGCTCATAAGCTGACGCTGGTATGGCTGCAATCTTATTTTTATTAGATCCTTGTCATAATTGCTTTTGTCAGCCTTTTTATAACCATAAAAATCACAACATTTCAGTGGCTCCAGCTGGTCGCAAAGAACAAGATATCACAATTAGCTTTGGGAATGTGTGATAGGCAGTACTTTTTAGTATTTGATAACATTTCATAGAGCAAACAATTAACTGATTGTTAAAATAATTGCTAGATTAACTGATAGTGACTCTGTACTGCAGTGACTCAGCTGAAATGAAAACTTGAGAATTAAAAATGTTAAATTATTTTGTTGTGCAGCAGTCATATTTATGCACAACGTAGTAGAGTGCTGTACAGGCAGACCAGTGCACATTAACCACCACCACCGTGATGCCTGTGCTGGTGCAGAGCCACTCCTGTCTTAGTTCTTTTGAGAACGAGCACACATTTCAACAGGTTTAAGAACCGAAATTGTAACTTTCACAGCAGACAGAATCTGCGGGCTTCATTTGCCAATCACTGATTGGCCGTGACACTGTGTCGATTAAAAAGGGGTATTATACCTCTTTTTCACCAATGCGGTGCTGCTGCAGAGCCACTTCTGTCTTGGCGCCTTTGAGAACCAGCCCACACTTTGGATAGGTTTGAGACCAGCAGTTTTACGCTACCATGCTGCCGCCAGGTTTTTGGCACCAACACCAGTCTTTTCAGTTGGAAATGCATGGAAGAGGTGCTTAACTGGCAGCACGTCGGTGTGGGTCGATAAATTAAACCACTCTCATTCAGAATGAAGCTACACCTGGAACTCACCACTCGGGTTTGATGTCTGTACAGGTGCGGATGTAATTCTTGGTGGTGAGCACAAACTCGTTGTAAAGCACCCACTCAGGTTTGTGGTCCAGTACGGTGGACGGGTGCAACTGCACGACTTGGTTGTCCTTCACCGTCAGGTAGTGGCCTGTGCGCTCCAGGTGAGCAACCTGTTCAAACCACAGCAAGGCAAGAGGGTCAGGAACAAGCACAATGAAATCAAGAGAAAGTCAAAACAAGTACACACACACACACACACACACTTACTTTACTGGTGTGTGTGTGTATATATTAGTCATACAGATCCATTAAAATCTATGAAGTACATTATTAATGCTTTGATTTAAAAAAAAGTAGCAAGACATTTGAGGCTAATTCGTAGTGAGTGTTTTTTTTTTGTTTTTTTTTTGCTGTGGTCGAGCTGCAGTGGCGGTTGTGATTAACCAAGGCAATCAGTCTCAATAAAGGC
>VUQS01024973.1:8301-31605 GCA_015108495.1 Heterochromis multidens | reverse complement strand
ACCTTATAAACAGTACATTGCATAATAACCGAAACCAGCACCACTGACCTTATGGCCCATTGTTAGTCAGTGGTGCTGGTTTCGGTTATTATGCAATGTACTGTTTATAAGGTTGGGGAATCCTGCAGTCAGCTGAGACTGAAGAAGTTACCAGTTGGTGACGAAACGTTTCTCCCACTGAAAACGCTACGTCCAGATGAACAGATTCAACTTTTTGGGATTCTTTTACCTGGATTATTGAGCATGCATCAAGAGGTCTTTTAACATGCCAAAACAATAGTGGTTCAGTCACACCTAATGTGATATCTTCCGTGTTACAGCAAACCTTTGGGTTTTTAACAGGTAAATGGTGAACTTGGTAATCTTTCTGTGAGAATCTCTTATGGACATAGTTCCCTACTTTCTAATTTATATGTTAAGCAATTAAATGAGATGATGATGCAAATTTTTTATAATAATGTTTTTTCATTAACTGAAAAAACTTATATAAATTACATGACCTTTTATTTATCTTCATCTCCTCTTGATTGCATGTCTCAGTAAAGTCTTGTCTTAGCGTGTAATACTACAAGATAAAGACATAAGCATTTCAAATGTGCAGCAGAATACAAAATGTGAATCCATAAAATCTTAAAACTTGCCATTAAAACTTTACTGTCCTCGCCATTAACACAGTCATTTGTCACATCATGTCAAGCATTTACTGCAAATATTCACCATAAACAGTTACAGTCAGCTGCTGAAAGCCATACCATAAGTTAGACAGGTCCCATTTTAGAGCGAGTTAGTTCCCGAATCATCAGTGTCAAAAGGTGGTGATTTAACACCCTGCTGGCTCCCCAGGAGAAACACTAGCAGGGTGGCAGGTTGGTAGCCGGTGCTTGTATGTTACTGTTATAGACTGGAAACTGTAGTGTTGCTGCTGAAGAGAATGTCCTACTCAGTAGCTGAGCGATGTGGGTGGTAAAGGTTGGGTGTGGGCAGAGTGGAATGACATCAGTATAAAGGACAACTGTAGAGCTCGAGCCTTTGATCTGAAAGGGTCCTGTCCCTGAGGTCTGGAATATTTTAAAGCCAAGAGCGTTATGCTGTGTTTACTGTCATATATTCTTACTTGAGTATTTTTAAAAACAAATTTCTACTTCACTGTATGATGCTGACAAATACAAAGGCAGCAGAGTACTCTGATTCATTACTTAATATAAGGAAAAAAATACTACAAAGTAAAAGTCTTACATAAAAGGTAAAAAAAACCCAAAATATCCTCATGGCCTTATTTCTGTTATTCATGCATAAACATGTACCGTGTTTTATAAATTGATTGGTGTACAAGTGCTTTGGATGTGCAAATCATTGTTATTATGAGAACCTTAAAACAGCTTTGAATGTGACTCAGTAACATTTCTCAATACCTGCACCACTTGCCTTTGTTCTGTCTCTCCAGTAGATGGTGCTATCCTCCAGTAAACTTGAGTTAGCCACTCGTTTCCAGTGAATGCTCTTTATTAATTCTCTGAAATGGAATGCACAGGCTCAAGATGTTCTCTTTCTTTTGTGTGAAAAAGAAAGAAGGAAGCAGCTTGCATAACAGTTGAAGCATAAGGATATAATTCAGCTCTTTGTCCATCTGACTTTTAAAACAGAATGTTCCAGCATGTGGGACCGGTTAGTTTGAAGTCTTTGTAAGTGTCAGAGCCCACATTTACTCTTGGCATGCACTTCTAATGCAATACACATGTTAAACCAATTCTTCTCCATCATCTTTTTAACTGTCCTGTTTAAAGTTTGCCTTGTATATTTATTAGTAAGGCAAAAAAAAAAAAAAAAGAAAGTCCACTTTTATTCTATGGCATGTATCTTACACATTTAACATTGCTGTCTGTCTCTCTTTGTTTTTCAGGTGAGTCCCCCTCTTCTTCTTCTGTAGTATCATTGTTGACTGAGGACGGTCTGGAACATCTGGAGCTAGGAACCAATAAGTACTCTGAATAAATTAATCCAGTTGTAGAAATAGAGTGCAATAAAACACAGGAAATGCATGGAGTTTGATATGGTAAGAGCTATCGTCTACTAACACATGAATAAAGGCTTCATGTTTTGTGGGCTTAGTACAGAGTGGGAGTAAAGTTGGATATACATATGTATCATGTGCTTATATCAGTAGTTTAGTGATTTATATTAAACTCTTACTCTCATTTTATGACTGATATTATTTTATCTTAAATGAATCATGACTATGAGTCACGTGGGTTGGGTCATTTCCTGTAAAGTAGATCTGGAATGTTTACAACAAGGTGTAATAAACCCATGGAGGGGTTGTAACACCTGGGTGTGACCTGGGCCCTGTACAAAAGAAGTTTATAGTAGTAGCTCAGAGTGTTTCATACAAAGGATGACCTGTATGTAGTCCTTACTGAAAGGCCATATTTATATTGAAAGCCCACCGCCTGCTTCAGAAAACTTGGAACTGCTGTAGCGCAAAGCACTTGATAAAAGCAGAACCTTTGGATGTTGATGAAATGAATGTGTGGATGCGTGATTGAAGGCCTGGGTGGAGCAAACAATGTTTGTTCAGTTACTCTCAACGTTACTCACAAAGCAAAAATGCCAAAAACGCGCGCGTGTGTGTAAGTGCTCAGCCAGTGTCACTACAATAGCAAACTTGTGCTTCCACACATTTTTCTGGTGATGTTTGGTAAGGGATCTCATTGTATTAATACAGATATGGGCCTCCTGTAGTTTTGAGTGGCCTCCAGTGCACAGTGGTTCACATTTCTTTACCTGAGGGTGAGTTATTACTCTTGCCACACCTCACATAAAAGTCCTGGGATTCTTACAAAGCCGGGTGGATGATTGTTAAAGGTGATCCAACTGGTTTGCATTTCTCTTGTTAGGTTCATTTGATACTCTGGTACGTCTAATTACCCTGCAGCACATTTAGTTCAGCGAAGCAGCATTTACAAGCAAGCGGCACTTTCATCACAAGATTGCACTTTAAATGCAGTGCATTGGTATTTGTGTTCAAGTTGCACAAGTGGCCCCACATGTTTTTAGAAATACATTGATTGATTGATTGATTGATTAACTGCAAAACACCCTTTAAAAGCTCATAATGCAGTTTTGTTGCAAAGCCCGTACCATGAGAGAAGGCAGCATAAATGTTAAGCAGCTCTTAACAGTTGTCAGGGGAGTAACCTGATAGGCTGTTGGCTGTAGTTACTCTGCTGTTTGGTTCCCACATGGGACATACACCCTCAAGGACAAACTATTAGGATACTTTTTTTTTTCTGTAATTGCTCCTTTTTTTGTTTTTAAAATCACAATTCTTTCACACATAAATACGCCAGTGTTGGCAAATGAGTCCACTGTTATAACAGCCCCTGCTCACTGGGTTTTATTACAGTTTGGGGAGGGGAAGCTTGCCTATTGTTTGGACTGCTATTCTGTCTTTAAAGGCTGGAGGTTTAGTTTTAGGTATCACAATGGAAAACAGGATGCAGAGCCACTCCAAGCCTGCAGTTGAAAAACAAGCAAAAAAGCCAACTCCTGCAGGAGTGAAGACGTCTGAATTGCTGGTACTTGGCTCATGGAAAGCATATATACAGAAATGCTGGCTGATTACTAAAATTGGTATCAGCACTGGCAACCAATCAGATATGAGCCTTGAATTTCACTATCAGTGCATCCCTAGTTTCCAGTGTACTTTGAACGTGTGTCCATCAGTGATCGGCTGATATTTTATTAATCCTGCAGCTGTGTTCGTGCTGGGTGTGGTGTATTATTTCTCCTGTGGTTTGTATTATACTCTAGTCATTCTTATGGAGAATGCTGTGTGAAACAAAACAAAACAAGAACCATAGGGCATAGGAGAACAATATAAAATAATCAATTCACATGTCTTACCACACCCATGAAGTAAAGCTCTGTACCTGCACATTAAATAATTAATTTTTAGTATTGTTGCCTTGTTACAGGCACAGAGTTGTCTTTCATGCCTTGCAAGTTTGTATGTGACATTATAGTGTCTGGATATGAGTTACTTCTTGTCCTCACATTGTTGCGTGAGAGGACATGTTGGATAGTTTATTACTCCGGATAATTATACTCTACTGCCATAATGCCAGACAACCAGAGCATTCCTAAGATTATGCAGTACTTGAAAATAAAAAAAAAAACAAGGGAAAGACTTGCACAAGCACTAAAGTGTTCATCACCTGCTATGTTTTCTTTCATTTCATATTCATCTCTCTTATCATGGCCTTTATGATTGACTTCATATCTGTTATGCTGCTAGGGCAGTGCTCTGTCCTCACCCCTCAGCACTGGAATAACAGGATTTCAGGAAGTAAAGAGAAATACTGCTTTCTGTTGTCAGCTAACCTGACAAAACAGTTCAGACTTTATAGTCTTGCAAAACAATGTATGTATATATTGCCTTTCAGAAATGCCTTCAAAAGAACAGCAACCTGAATCTAAAATGCCACATTGACCCCTAGTACCACCTCTTTCCTACATTAAACAGCCCTCTTGTGGGTAGTTCAGCACAGTGAAAGCCAGTTTATGAAAGTTACAGAGATAATAGTGGTAGTGAGTCACTGCTGTCTGTAACTGGACTCTAAAGCTGTGGCAGAATGGACCTTTTCTTTGCACACGCACTAAATTTACTGCAAGTCTTTCTTTTGTGAAAGAAAGACTCATGCAGTCATTTTTTTTCTCTCTGCCTGCCCTAAGGGAAGAAAGAATGCAACTGATTCATTCTCCCCAGATGGTGGTGGTGGTGGGGGGTGGGGGTCTGTGCTTGTGTGTGTGGGGGAACTTATATATGTGTGCATGAGGAGTCACCTGTATTGTGTTTGTGTGTGTTTTATTAGATTCTAATGGTCAGAATGCCTGTCTAAAAATAAAGCTCAGCCTCTTCAGGTTACAATGGAAATCTGCACACTGTGGCAGAGAGTCAGGAAGGCCAGAGTCGGGATCCTGTGACAGGTTTTGTTGTTTGATAGTTGGTTGCCCATGGCAGCAGCAAGTCCATGTTCCCTGGGACCTCAGCCGTGGACAGCACATGGTATTTGCCTAACCTGTGGGCTGCGTTGCTACAGCAACCAAAGCCTGCATGGCCACTCCTATATGTGGTTTGCAGACTCTGACTCATAAAGCAAATATTCTTTTTTTTTTTTCTTCTTCTTCTTTGATAAAAATGTGTTTTTGTTGCATTGTTTGGATGTGTTTTCATATTTTCTTAGATACATCTTCTGTTGTTGTTCTGTTGTATTTCATGTCATGAATGAGTTATAGTGGCTGTCTGTGCCTCTGATGGCACAGTCAGAATGGTCCCTGCTGGCTGGCACGACCAGCCCCAGCACTCCCTACAGCCATTTTATACCCTCACTTGCCAGTCTGGAGCTCCATTTTGTGAGGGCCAGCCTCTTTTAAAACGCAGTTACAAACTATTGGTACTTACAGGTGGGTGTTATGACCACAAATTTGTATCACAGTATTTTTTGAGATTCTGGCAATTTCATGGTATATAATGATATTATCATTATTAATATAATTATTGATATTATTTTTGCATTGGCAGGCATTTTAATGTCATCATAAAATAAAGAAAGTCTGGGTACATGTAATGCTGCCACTTCTTTATTCACATATTTATTCACATTCTGTTTACTTTACTTTTCTTCATACAGTACTCACATTCTTGTACATTCTTTCTGTTAAGACAGCTCTAACGTTGTGTTACATGTGAAAACGCAATTTTAATTTCAGTTGAAGGTTGAAGCTAGTTAACAAATAAAGCAGGTATCTAAATTTAGCCTTTTAAGGAAAAAGGTCTAAAAAGTCTTTCTCTCAAGACTGTATTTTTCTTTTTTTTTTGCTAAGATTTACTGGAGAGAATTCTGACTGTGGAAGCTTCCTGTTATTCATTTTAGCTTTACTGTGTAAATTTTGGTTTACGCATTCACCAACAAGCAAAAGATCCCCGGTTTGAGACCGGGAAGGAGACAGAAATCCGTTGGGGGTTGTGTCAGGAAGGGCATCTGGCATAAAAATCTGCCAAATCAAACATGCAAAGCTTCCCACTGTGGCAGCCTTAATAAGGGAGCAGCCAAAAGTAGCTTCTTTGTGTAAATTTTGCATACACTCTCAGTAAAAGATGGACATTACCATCTTGTCCAAATATGGACACATCTGGTTCCAAAAAAACAAAACAAAATGGCAGAGTGCTAAGTTATCAGCTAATGTTAGCTAGCTTGGTTAGTGTTGTTTCCATACTAAATGGTTGCATCAAATGGACACAGATACCTGCTAATTAGTGCTAAGTAACTTACAAATTAAACTAGAATTGCTTTCACTAAAACTGGAGCACATACTTCTTGGATGGCCGGTTACAATACAATTTCAACTGAACAGCAAGCCATGTTATTTGTCAGAGCTCCTGTTCTGTGACTTGAATTAGCAGCCTTGTTAAAGGTTGATTTATGATAAAAATCACCCTTACATCCAAGCAGTTGTTATAATGGGGGAAATTATGTATATATTGTAGTATGTAGTATGAGGCTGTAAACATGTATACTTGCACTATAAATGCTATTGGGCTTTTTAACATGGAGGTCTATAAGGACTGGCTTTCAGAGTACTAGAGTTTGTTGCTTGGAATCATTATTGCTTATCTCTTAGTCTGGAGTCACATAAAATGATAACAAATTCTTTCCTTAAAAAAATTATTCTGTATTGTATTAAGAACAAATGTGTTTTGCTGTCAGTGTGTGAACTAATGGTCCTGTGCTGAAACCATGTGTATTCCTTTTCAGTTCAGTCTTAAATTTATGATTTTGTTGTACCCTTTAGGACCATTGGAAACATGCCAGAACTGATAAAATCTTAAACTGTTAGCTGCTGATCTCCTGTCTCTTGAAATATGGCTACAGCAGTTTGTTGTTTGCACACTGGCAGCATTTCTCCTTTGGATTGCTATTATCTGATTGCAGTTTTAAGATTAACACACTTCTTTTTAACAGTTTACAAAGGCTTAATTGCTTGTTGTAAACAAGAATAAGTATGCAAGCGATAAAGTCAGAGTTGTTGTTCTGTGTATTTTGGGTGCCTTGGTGGTGCCTTTTACAGACTGGGTTTTAGTTCTTTGTATTCTGTCTCTGCCTAGTTCTCTTGTCTATCCTTTTTTCCCTCCTGTGTACCCTTCATCTTAATGTCTGGGGCTGTAATTTGCTTGGTTTCTCAAACAAGGCGTCCAGTGTTCATCCCTCAACTAGCTGATAATGGAATAAAGCGTGGGCGCCTACAGATGTATGGGACGTGTTGCAGGGTATCCAGGGCAGCAGAGAGGATGTGTCCAGTTTGGCAAAACCCTCAGATTTATGGTGTAGATGTTACTCTGCATTCATGGGACAGAGATGAAAAGATTTCCTTGTTCCTTTTTTTCTCAAAAACACCCTCCCTGCCCTGAAAGTACCCCTCCACTCCCATTCCTTCTCTTTCTTAGCCCCATATTGCATGCCATGTTGATCCGCCGGCCTGGCAGTGGGTCTCTATGTGAAAAGAAGGGCGTAGCAGTGTGGATTTGAGTGTGTGGCAAAAGCAGCAAGGTGTTTTGTTGGAGCCTCTGAGGCCTCTGTATAATATGTCAGATCAAAGCAGCATGGAGATAGGAGATCCTCTTGGAGATCGGTTCTGGCTCAGCCCGAGAAAAGGTAAGTGGTCATAATACAGTACTGGAAACTGAGGACAGAGGCAGCAAGTTAATGATTCTCTGCATTGGTTAGCATTAGGCTTATGTCATAAAGAGGTGTGGCTAAGTAAAGAAGACATATTTTATCATATCTTGGAATCTGAGGAGATAAATTGGAAGTTCCCACCCGATTTGTACAGCAACATTTAAGCCTTTCTAACTCTGAAACGGTGTAATACATCCTCTGCATGCTGAGTATGATCCCTGGCTGCTGTTTAGCTGAGCTGGCATACGCCTCTCACAAGAGAGAGAACAAGAGAGCAGAGAGCTGGTTCAAATTTTCTGTCTAGATCTCACGGCTGGAACTTGTTTACAGCACAAAGCATTTTTGTAATCTCTGGCTGTTTGCAGAATTTAACACCAAAGACTGATTTTGATTATGTTTTTTTTTTTGCGTCAGAAAGGTGCAAAACATGCTCTACTTTCAATGCAAATTTCAGTGTTAGATAGTAGATTGAAAATCTGAAAGTGATGAATATGTTCTCTCCATCAGTTATAGGGAATAGCACAGTCTGCCACATTACTGCTTCTGCTTTCAGTCTGCTCTTATTTGCCCCATCATGGGCGGGGGCTACTGTCCAAATCTGAGAGACTGCCAGGGACATTGTAAGGTTGAGCACATTAGGAACCCTCCACTAAGACGTGACACAAAGCTTGTTAGAGTGACAGTAAGTAGGAATGAAAGGGACTTGGCAAACTTTTTGGGTGCCCCTGCTCGTTTTTGGCTGGTGAGGAGGGCGAGAGGAGACATAATCTGTGACTTAATTTCTTTCCACTCTGGAAAAGGAAAAGTCCATGTGATCCGTGACTGGTGGAGTCTAAGACCCAAGCAACGCCTGTCATTTTTCTTACCTCAGACACTCATCACTTTATAGATTTTTCCATGTGCATTTATGTGCATGTTGGCAAGACAAAAGCCAAGACCTGGCTTTTCTTACTACACTCACACAGTAGTCTTTCTTTTGCTTGTGATGTCTCTGCAGTTTCTATTGTTGAAGCTTTTTTTCTTTTTGCTGAATTTTTCTTTTGTTTTATAAGTTACTCATGCTTTAATTAAAAAAAGGTTGTCTTACTATACAGTTGTATTTAACAAACCTTATATAACACCAGAGATATTTATAAGTCAAGAAAAGTTTAGTTTTGGCAAAGTAACAGTTCCCATGGTGTCTTGATTTATGTCAGAACTTTGTCTATTGTTCTTGCCCCACAGCTCAGTGCAACAAAGCAAACCTTTTTCCTCCTTCTACTTTGATTTCCCCCTTTCTTTTTAGTTCAGTTATCCAAGAACAGTTGATTATTTATTTTTGCAGTTGAGTAAGGAATGCCAAAGACACTTCTCCCCTTCCATGCTCACCAACCCCTAACACAAAGCGCTTCTTTGTATGTAGCCATTCTGTGGTTTACCGACTTTTGTGGCTTTGTGTTTGCTGGTTCTGTTTACAGTATAAAGAGTTTGGAGTTTTTCTTTTGGCCACCCCTCCAACTATATCTAGCCCCTCTGGCTTTGTACGGGAGGCGCAGTTTTCTTCAAGTCCTCAATCTCAATTACGCTCAGAGTTGCGCTCAAAGTTGCCAGCCACCCGCCACCACCAGGGGTTAATCCTCCCAGCCTCTCTCTTCTTGCATTTCAAAGACTAGTTTCTTTGCCTGTTCAAGCACTAATTGAAACTGTTGTTCAGGCTGACCCACACAAAAATCAGTCCAGGTTGTTGCGAGGGTTATATTATTGATGGGATTAAGGCTTCATATGCCAGCTTCTTACACTAGTAAAGACAAATTTGTATATATACCAGGTATGTACATAGAGTATTTAGAGCTTTATCTTTAGGCATAGGAGTGGTATATTATGAGTGCATGTGAAAAAAAACTTGTGGATTTGGTCACCCATTGTCACCCTGTTGTTCCATGTGTAACACACAAATACCTGCTAATTAGTTCTAACAGACTAACAAAATACTAGAATTCCATGTGTTTTCACCAAAACTGGAGCACAGACTTCTGAGATGGGCTGTATCACTCAGCAGATCTTATTATTTTTCAAATGCTCCAAAAGGCAAAAGCACCACAAAGACACCCTGCCTTGGGGTGGCTGTGGCTCAAGAGGTAGAGCCAGTCATCTACTAATTGGAAGCTTGGTGGTTTGATCCCTGGCTGCTCCAGTCTGCATGCCAAATATCCTTGGGCAAGATACTAACCCAAGTTGCTCTCCGATGCATTCATCAGAGTATGATTGTGTGTGAATGGGTGAATGAGGCATGTTGTATTAAGCGCTTTGAGTGCTCCGGGAGAGTAGAAAAGCGCTATATAAGAATCAGTCCATTTACCATTTACAATCCGCTATAGTTGCCTGTGTTGGCACACCTGTGAATCAGTTTTAAGTTTAATAAATTTTTTTAAATATAAAATCAACCCTCATATGAGGGGAGAAGCTATTCATAGAGGCTAAAACAGTTTTTAACAGATTATAAAAATGTTAATTTTAACAGAGGAGTCTTTGGGGATTGACTCACTCTTTGAGCCAGCACTTCCACGTTAACTTCAGTTTTCATTGCTGCAAGTTTTCGTTTGACTTGTACAGACCCAAACGTAGCATTCTGCATGGTACCTTTCTCCCAGTGACAAATCTAGCACAATGAAGCACGTATATGCTGAACGTTCACCATCTTATTTTAGTGGGTGAGCAAGCTAACGTTTACCGGTTAGAGCTAAATACAAACTATGTCTGCAGCTCATAGGAATGTGGTTAGTCATAAACTAAATAATCAAGCTTATAGGGACACTAGAAGAAAATTTAAGGGACCAAACATCCCATCCACTGGACATCTTGAATGTTTTTTTCGTCATGCATGGCAGTTCACTTAATCAATGTGTGGATAACTCATTTAAAATGAAAAAGTGTTCAAATGTAAATGTCTTTAGAGCCCTCAGCTAAACTCGCTGTAAGACTAGAGGAAAACACAATGCATCCAAAGCATTGAGATATTTCTATTTGGGACAAAACTCGCTTATATTTAATGAATTACTATCGAAGTCGGCTGAGGTTGTCTATCTGACGGTCCATGATAAACTACTCCCTCCTCAGGGTCTCTGAGTAATATTAACAGGGATGGAACCCACTTGGCAAGCCAATTTAGGTCTGGAGATGGGTCAAAAAGGGGAGAAATCAGACAGGAATAAATGATCTGTACACAATCAACAGCAAAAACTTGCTTCACCCGACATGCCACCTTTGCTTTTCTATATCTGGGTGGCGCCCTGTCCCCTCCTCATTGCCAGTGGCTAAAGCCGATGCACTCCTTCCTACCGACTGATCTATCAGTGTCATTTGATGTGATGAGGATCCTGACCGTGACCTTGTTATGATGCACTCCCCTGGTCAAACACTGTGGGATATAAACAGGTGCACCTACACATATATGTATACAGACAAATGCACATTCACCTATTCTTACTTTGTCCTGTTTTGTATGTATTGCGTGTTTTGTTCTCCTCAGTAGTCCTTGTCTTTTACTATAAAAAAAAATCATAATTAATTTACTCTGATTACTTGGAAAGCCTAAAAATACACTGGCGACAGCCACAAACCTCCATATAAAGTTGTTCACAACAACCTCTAACTTTAGCAGATTCCTAGGTCGGGTGTTTGGGCTCTAACATGCATCAGCTATGTCAGAGGGCACAGCTGTCTCAGACCATGGAGTTGCTTGCTTAACCATACACAGCTAAGAGGCAAGCTCCGCAAATAAAGATAGGCTTACCATCTGGATAAAAATGGGCTTTCGTGCATCACAGAGTGAGTCTTTACAACTGCAGAGGTGCAAGTCATAACTTAGGGTAGACTAAGGACCACACTTTGATTTGTGCTTTTGTCATTTTTATTTTTTCAGCTGCCTCAATGTGCTCTCATTCACAGCTCACAGTATTTTGGACTTCTGGTTTTATAGCCAGTTGTGGACTTTGCTCTAAATCTTGATAATGTGATAGTTGTATCTGCTCAGTTTGAAGTGTAGCATTTTACATGAAACGGCATTTATTAGGAGGATCAATCAATTTATCGAGTTAAGATATTTTTTTCTTTTGTAGTTTAAATGTCTTTTTGACTTTATTATCTTCTTGTAATGAGCGTACTTACATTGGTGGGTAAGAAAGGCCTCGCTGACCTTTGCTTTCCCTGGAAGAGACTTGAGTGGTTTGGATCTGATATGAGGATGGAGGGCACCTGCGACGCCCTTCACATTGGGCCATGTGCCAGCCACCATCAGCTGGTGGTGACAAATCTATTCTGGGACTGTTGGAGGCTTAAAACATAGCAGGAGAAGCAGGCTCCTAACCAGGAAACTCTTCAGATACTCTTCCCCAAAGTCCTATTTCTCTGTTTCAGTCAATCACATTGTCCTTCCATTTGTGGCTAGCCTGCTCCTGCTTTGTCTGTTTATAGTCTGAATAAGATTAGGTTGCATTATTTCTGTATTGCCATGTCATTTCCTTCTGGTAGTCTGCTTCCTATCAGTAAAATTGCTGATGCCACATCAAACCTGCAACTACTATGGCAACCAGCGACTCAATGTGAAAAGCAGAAGCAGCAGCACACCCTGGTGATACAGTGTTTCTTTTGAAGCATGCCAGTCTAATATTTGGATGGCTGAAGAGGCCGGGCCTAAAGCCAGGAGAAGTGTCACTGTCAGAAGCTTGAAGTTCACTGAACACTTTGTGCATAAACAGTGCATGAAATCACAGTGATATGCAACACAGAGGGCAAGGCACCATACACATTGATGCCAATTACCCCCAGTGAGATAGCTTTAGGCTTGCATTTTAATATGTAGTGTGTAAAAAAATTACATAACAACTGCAAATCATTTAATTCCTGCAGCATATCAAATGTTGAAAACTGAAGAATTCGGGGAAGTGATTAGATCAGTTGCTGTAAGTTTAGAAAGAAAATTATTTTTTGATGTAGGATTTCATCGGTTCAGCCGTTTGGGTTGTTCTTTGTATTTTTCATTTTCATCAGTTTAGCACTTAGTCTTTTTTATGGGACTTTTTGAACACATGCGCAATGGTTTGGCATTGCATTGTACTATATTCATTTTTTAATATTTTAGATGACTTAGGCCTCAGACACTCAGGCCTAGAGATGTGTCAGTGACTCCTTGGCAACCTCCAATCTCTAAGGAAAAATGTATATTCCCCAACTGGTTTTGCTGGGTGAAACCGGCTGCAAAGAAGGTGCTCCAAAAACCGCCCTTGTGGTTGCTTTGGTTGCTAGCCGATTGCCATGGTTGCCCATAGTTAGTGTGGAAGATGCCTATTTGTCTGCATACACTTGCCATTTACTCTCCGAGCTGTGGTGAAACTTGAAAAAGTGCAAGGCAAACTAAAAACGGAGAATGTTCTCCTTCAGAGTAAAAGTTGTGCCTTACAGCTACAACCAGTACACTTAAATGGACGCAACTTTTACTTTGAAGCAGAGTATACTTTGTTTCTGGTTTGCATCAAACTTTTTGGTTTCACTGTTGCTTGGCGAGTAGTTTGAGTGTTTGCAGACAAGTTGGTGTCTTCCATGCAAACTACAGGAGACTGCGACCTAATATGTTTGTGAATTCACAAATGCACATACACCACCTCTGCTTCCCTGTCAGGCAGACTGCAGCATGTCAATGAGAGAACATTTGTTTCGTAATACAGAGGAATGCCTTCCCTGTACAATGAACCTAAAAATTCCCTTTGTTCTTTGAATGAAAGTTCCTCCCTGCCTTTTGAATCACCGACTTTACACTCATCACTTAATACCATACCATGACAAGGTATATGCTGTAGGTGGAGTACATGGCTTAAGGCTTCACCTCCTAGCCTGAGACGGATATCAAAACTGACAGCTACGTAACTCCTGTGTGAAAAGAACTGTTAGTAGTTAGTAGATTAGTAAAAGCATTAGTGAGGTTTATAACAGGTCCAGCAATAGTTCTGCAGGGAGGTAAGTCATGTCAATATTAAGTATATAGTGTATATAAAAAAAAAAAAAAATATTATTTTGCAATGAGATTTTGTTTTCACTTTCTTGATTGCTCATGAAAGTTTAATAATGTGCTAACAACTTGTTTGATAATGATGAGATAATAATGTCTTCGCAAGTACTAGGCTAATAAATGACACAGTAGTCCAGCTGCCTAGCCAACAGATTTATGGCCAGCTTCTCCACTGCAGCCCTGAAAGCGGATATGTGGCTTACTCAGAACTGGCTTACTTCATTTGACTGTTGCCATGGTAAAAAAAAATGAAAACAGTTTTCTGCCAGTGTTTGTATGTGTAGTAGTGTGTGTGGTTTCAAACACCGGGGGGAATGCGTCATATCATCGGTGCCCATTCACCACCACTATAATTTCATGAGTAGATCACTGTCTGCGCAGACAAATGAACATGTGCTCCTCTGCTTTAACTGACAATTGTCAGGTTTCCTTCCAGTTTGGCTTTCGCCGAACACTGGCCACGAGGGAACACTCTCTGACACTAAGAGACGAACAGGAGACAGATGTAGAGAAGAGAGAAGTGATCTCTGGATAGAAAACTGATATCATGTTCCTGGGAGTGGTGAAAAGGTTAGGTGTAATGCACAGTTCTTTATATAGTTGCTCAAGATAGATTCTTCTTTCCCAGCCCTAATATTAACTGTCTGAAGTAGCAGTACAACTTTAGGATGCTTTACAGGCTGTTGCATCACTTTAATGAGCTGCAAAGGAAATGCTGATTAGCCCATGTAGCCTTATTTTCTTGTTGGCTTGGAGACCCCTAAAACAAACGCAGATAAGAATAGAATTAAACTTAATGTTACTTTTGCTATTATTATATAGGCATGGGTCATATTAGACAACCAGTAAAAGTTTAGTCATTTCGTATCATATCTATGTACAGTCCAACCAAAATACATTATTGTGATTTATGTATTTTCTCTTTAAATGTCACCAGCCTTCACATGACATATTCTAAGACTGTCATATGAGATCTGAAAACCATGCCTTGTGTGTAGAGCAAAAGCTCTTCACTGATACCTGATCGTGAAATGTGTAAAGCGAGACACCTTGCATTTAATAACTTACATGGGCAGGATTGGATGGATGCCATCTAGTCGTCTTTCTTTCTGATATCTACTCTCTGAACAGAACAGCCCATTCATTGGACCAGTGTGCATCACATGCCAGAGGGTGTGTGTCACCCAGTGGTAGTGTGTGTTCAGAGGTTTGTGTGTGTATAAGTACATTATAGGAGCCATTTGCTTTTGGTTGTGGGTGGAACTCTTCATAAAAGTCACAGTGCTGCCAGACACGTGCTTGCTCCATAGGTGTGTCGCTCCATTCATTTGACTTTGCTCGAATTTTATTTCAGTCAATTTATTGCAGACACTTTTTTTTTTTCTTTTGCTTCTAGCTTCCTGCTGTACTATTTACTCTAGTGAGATTTTTTTTCCATGACAGTTTTTTCCTAAGAGAAAGAGAGAGAAGGTAGGAGGAGTCAGACTGAGAAGTGTGCCTTGCTCTCTCTGTCTCTCTCTCTCTCTCTCACTCACACACACTCCCTCTCTTCCATTCTGTCATTGCCATCTCGGCAGAACGGAGACTGTTCATTCCCAGCCACCCTGAATGTAGAGGGGGAACATTAAATATATTAACAGAGGAATATTTATTTTCTTCACTACAACCAAAGGACCGACAAGAGCAAGGAGAAGAGACAGTAAGAAAAATCATTACAAGGATTTCTTCTTTCATTTTTTCCCTTATTTAATTAAGAAACACGTGCCAGCCGGTCTTGGCACTTGACTCTTTTACACAACACAGTGTGAGGCGCTCTTCTCTTTGTTTGATGTTGTGCATTTTAGTTTTACTTTGAGAGAGTTTATTGACACATACAACAATGGTTGCTGGAATGCTGATGCCCCTGCATGACCTAAGGGCCATCTATGAGGTCCTGTTTCGAGATGGTGTGATGGTGGCTAAGAAGGACAAGAGGCCACAGATCAAACACCCAGAAGTACAAAGTGTAAGCAACCTACAAGTAATCCGTGCCATGGGGTCTCTTAAGTCCAGGGGCTATGTGAAGGAAACATTTGCTTGGAAACATTTCTACTGGTACCTGACCAATGATGGCATTGTTTACCTGCGTGACTACCTCCACCTGCCCACTGAAATTGTTCCTGCCTCCCTGCAAAGGATTAGGAAGCCAGCCGCCACTCTGGCCATTGCTCACCGAGCTGCACGGGTCCAATCTGTAGAAGGTCCAACATCTTATGTTCCTAAACCAGGACGCAGGGGTGAAGCAGAAAGCCAAGAGGCACTAGTGGAGCGTGAAGGCTACCGCCATAAGATGATGGGTCCTGGAGATGGAGGGAATTACCCTGATGGGACCCCTAGGTTCAGGGGTCGTCCACTGACTGCAGAACTGGTCAGAGAAAAAGCCTTATGGGAGGTGGAGGACCGGCCTCAGCATGTTTTCAGGAAGAGCACCAGCTTCAAAAGTGAAACAGCGATGGTGGAGGACAACAGGGTGAAAAGAGTCACTCACCAGGAACTTGATGTTAAAAGTGAGAAGGCAGTAACATCATCGCAAAAGAGGAGAGCGTTGGAGGCTGAAAAAGAGAAGCCAACAAGTTCTGCTCCTGTTCAGACAGCAGCTTTGAAACAGGATGTGTCACAGACCACTCTGACATCCTCCAAAACAGCCCTACCATTAGCTGTGGCTGCTGTCGCTGAGGCCACAGGTGCTGCAGCATCAAAGATTCCAGCTAAACCCTCTGCACCCAAAACAAATGAGGAAATGAAGACCAAGGAGAGGCCAAATATTGCTGAGGAAAAAGTTTCTATGAAGTCTACTGAAATGGTTACAAGAAAATCAACTCTCTCAGTGCTTCCTCATTTCGATGTCAAGGAAGAGAAAATGAAAAAGGTGATTGCGGATCCAGTTAAATCTGCAGGTGTCAGTGCTACAGCTACAAAGACAAATGATCAAGTAAAGCCTCAACAAGTCACTTCAAAAGGCTCTACTCTGGAAACCTCTAAGATCCTAACTGACACTGCTGCTGCTACCCCTGTTACCACAAAACCTGGTAATAATGGTGTCAAAGAAGGGAAGCGTAAGGTAAATGAGGAATTGATTGAACCCACAGAGGTGAAGGCCCCTCCAGTTTCAGCTGAATCTAAAATATTACATGATAAGGCAGAAGAAGCTACCAATTCAACTGTCACTCAGGAGACCACCAAACCCAAACCTCACAGCACCACAAGCAAACCAAAGGGCTCCACTAATGCAGCAGAGGTTAAAGAGGCTCAGGAACCCGTCCATGCTAAAGCAACCTTGGAGAATCTCTTGGCCAAGTCTAAAACTGATGAGGCGCCCCTAAAAGTTACTACAATATCCAAATCCTCAACACTTGAAGTTAAATCTACCATTACCACAACAACTTTCGCAGCACCTCTGGTTGATGCTGAAAATGCACAGCCTGTCACAGCAAAAGCTACAGAGATGACTGCAGAAGAGAAGAAAACTGATTCAAAGTTGATTCCTCCTGTCAAAAAAGAAGCCCCTAAAGTTTCCTTGCAGGATCCTACAATTAAAGTGCAAGAAGAATCAGATTCATCACCTCAAAATGCTGTCATCACAGAGGTGCTTAAAGAAACCAAACAAGTGGTTGAGAGAGGCTCAAAATCAAAAAGGAAGAAAAAGAAATCTCAAGATGAAGCCTCTAAGAGTGCCAATGCTGAGAGATCACCTGACCCAAAGATGGAGAAGGAAAAAGTCTCTAAAGATAAGTCCCAAGAGGAAGTGGCAGAAAATAATGCTGAACCTACAGCAGTTATTTCATCAGAGCCTTTAACTGTGTCTACCTGCTTAAAGGAAGCAGAGAAAAATGAGGCTAAATTACATCCTGATGGGGAGAAAACAGAAGATGTCCCTAAACAAACAAAGGTTTTTTCAGAAGAAGCATCACTGCCATTAGGGCAGATTCCTACAGTGCCTCTAGTGGATGCACAAGTAAAAGAGAGGGTTGAGGAAAGCAAGGTCAGCAAGATCACACAGGGACCATTATGCCCCAAGGGTGAGTTAAATGTTATGTTGCCCCATATGGAGCCAGTGAAATCTGAGGAAATAACTGTCACCAAAGTGGAAATGGCGACGGTGCAGAAAATAAATGGAGTGGAGCTTGTGCAAGCAAGCCCTAAGCCTGAAGAGGAAAACCCTGCCCCACTGTCAGAATCTCAGAAACCCACGCTTCATGCTAAATCCCTCATAAATACAGAGAAAGCTACAGAGGAACCTTTAAAGGGAAAGAAGAAAGGAAAAGGCAGAAAGCAGGCTAAGGCACCAGAGTCAGAGACTTTAAACACAAAACCTGTCCTTTTGCCTAAAGCAGAAAAATTGCCATCAACTGACATTACACCCCTGCCCAAGGCTGCAGTTAAAGACAGCCCTGACACAGCCTCTGGACTGACAGAAACTAATGTTTCTCTAAAGATGACTCTTGAAAGAATGTGCAGTGAGGAAGTCAGGCAGGCAGCAGCTGTGCTCTCTGAGGCCCCAGCAGACAAAAGGGAGGTGGAGCCAGCACCGCTCTTTGCAGAAAAAATCAAGCGGGAGGCTCCAAAACCAGAAACATCCTCCAGTGCGAGCGAAGCACCCGCAGCCGGAGAATTAGCGTCAGCAGCAACAGCAGTAACAGCAGAGCCAGCTGCAGCTCAGGCACAGGCCAGCCCACTCTTCGAGAGAGAGGAGCCTCCCAAAGTTGCACAACATTTGGCCGGTCAGGCAGCAGAGTGCAGCACAGAGGAAAGGCTCTCTGTTTCTGAGGCCTTAAAGCAGGAGGGAGAGAAGAAGAGGGACTTGGTAGAGGACACACCCTCTGCCACTGCCACACCCGTGACCCATCCTGACCAGCCTCACCTGCAGGACACCTGCGAGTCCGAAACATCTGACACAGACGAGGCTGCCATGAAGAGGAAAATTGTAGTAGTAGAGGAGGTCGTTGAGGTGAAGCAGCTCATTAGTCCTGAGGCAGCTGGACAGCAGTCACCACCTCCACCTGTGCAGTCTGGGGAAGAAGGTGAGGAACTGGACCTGGATGTTCTGGAAGAAATCGCTATAGAGCGGGCACTCTTGGCACAGGCGGTGAGGGGCAAGGTGCAAGGAGCCTCACCAGAGGTAGACTGGGACCACTCACTGGGGGAGCCAGAGGAGAAGACATGGCCTAACTTCATTGAAGGTTTGTTTGAATGTGTGCCAGTTAACCTACTTCTTTCTGTCTTCTGATGTCTCTGTGATGCAATCACTCCTGCATCTAGATTCCCACCTTTCTTTGAAGCATGGGAGGTCTTAGGGTACTTTATGACAGCACTGTTGGTGCTTTGCACTAATGTACCATGTACTTTACAGGATTTTTTATTCTCTGAATAACATTACCATTCTGTAATTGTCTATGACTTCCCTTCCAAAGTATTATTTGGGGTGATTTGATTACAGTTTATGGCTTAAAGTTACATGTTACCAAGCCCAGAATCTATTTTGTGATGTGGTGCAGAGCGAGCCTCTTTTTAGGAACAGTTTCAGTGAGAGGGTGAGGAGACCTTTGAGATGTGGCTGTGATTGAATTATCTTTGTGTTAAAATAGATAAAGTATCTCTTACATGGCCCTTGCTCATTGTGTCGTGTCCTCTTGCCACTGTCACATTTCATATTGTAACACAGGTTCCCTTTTTTTGCAACAATAAATACTAACAAAATAATTGACCTCTAATCTTTCAAGCCTTTACATGCATCAGCAGCAGCTATTATTTTAACAAACAAAATCAAATGCCAAGAAAATTCCCACTTTTTGGGGTGGGGAATTCTGATTTAGTTGCGTAATCAATCGGGCTCTACACAGTGTTTGAGTGGTGACAGTTATCTCTGGAGCCATCTCTGAGTGTTTGCCAGTAGGATTATGGAGATCTGCAGCCATTCCAACAAGGTGGGGCTGTTTGGTGAGATTCAGCCTCGCCTGTTCCCTGCAGAGACAGTTAAGCATGAGTTAAAGCCAGAATCAGGGAGGTGTGGTGCTTTTGGGAGTATTAGTCTTCTTTGCTCCAGTAAGGCTGTGTTCTTGGCTCTAGTTTGTGTTCTAGGGTTGTTTCCTTGATTCTCACTTTAGTCTGTCTCGTGGGAGAGATAGGCATGCCCTTTGCATTCCATTATGCAAAAGGCATTAACACGGGAGTTATGTGGGTAATGTCAACACAGTACTGTATGCTATCCTACTTTGCTGGTTTTGAGAAATAAAAGCTCCACAAAAAAAAAAAAAAAAAGCTGCCACATGATGCTGTGGTTACTTTTTGCTGAAGTGAAACTCATATAGCTCACGTTAAATCATAATGATGCTTCAGCATGTTCATGTGACTCCAAAGTTTTGGATGATATGGAACATTTCACAACTTCCACGAGTAGGGAAAGTTGTTACTTTAACCATTATGTGCAGTTTTATATCTCTAAGAGGGTGTACAGGACAGACTTTTCTTGGGCGTTGTCTGTTAAGGGTGTGAGCAACATGTAGATAGTCAGGAAGTTGGAATAGCTTGCTCACAGTTCCATGGGTGTGTTTGTTTGTATCTCCACGTGACAGACATTCTGGATTCAATTAGCAGCCTGGCTCCTTGATCCAGTCTGTGTTACTCATCGGGAAAATAAGTTAGATAAAAACTTCATGACACCTATACACAAACACAACCACATATAGAGCTCATTATGAGCAGAACTCTGCTTCTCTGCAGTGCATTTTGGCAACTAGAAGGAACTTGAATTGTACTTGTAGTGCTGATAATTGCTGTGGTGAGCAATCGCAAAGATTTTAATTTGGCTTTTAATCAGGGAAGTCTTTCTGATCTGTGACGTTTTCACACATCAGACAAAGCAGTGCACTGCTGACATCTGCTGTCCATTAACAACCATTTTCATCTGTCACATAGACCTAACGCTACAACTCCCCTCTAGAAGTCTTTGAAAGTAACTCATATTTCTTATCATGGCATGAAAAGCCCACATTTTACTTTCGATTGTCGAGCTTTGATGGTGCAACAGCTTTGGATTTGACCTCGTATATGTGGATTGTTATGGCAGTGGTTTCCAGAAATACTGATTTTTACTACCTTTTATTCTTAGAGTGTGGTATTCTTGGTATGTTGCTTTATTAAATGGCTGTCAGTGAACTCAGCTTACCGTCAGATATTTTGGCAGTTAGGTATGCATACTTTTGTCCTCCTCCGGTTTCTGTTTTAAGCTTACTTTGCATTAGTGATGTGGAAATGAGGAAGAAGGAACGTATTTCATGAAATGTGACTTTTGCCGCAAAAATGTCGCTTTCAGAGCAGGGACTTGAAGCTGGTTTAAATTTCAAAGTAACAGTTTACATTGCATGTGGCCTTTTTCTTTTCTTTTGTATGGAAGGGCTTAAAGTAAAGCTGTGCAGTAAGCACTTTTGAATGAACTGTACATGCTGTTTAAACTCGGCCCGCACATGGCACCAGGCACAATTTGAGTAAATCACATCACAGACGTGCCACTGAGGGTCTTCCATGTTTTCATCTTTGAACTGGTGCCCGGTGCATACTTGTGTGATTGGATAAATGAACAGCTACAGTGTGCTGCAGCTCTGTGCCTTTCATTATGGTGCCACTTCATTTTAATGTCGTGACTCACCCGGGCGATTTGCAAATTTTGGAGCTTGATTCATGAGCGTGACCTTTCTGGAAAAAAAAAAAGAAAAAAAAAGAAAAAATAGGGAAAAAGTGAGAGACAAACTCATGGCGTCTATCAGTAGACTGTGTTGTGAGCTGGAAAATTAATCTCCTGCTGCCGTTTGTGCTGCTTGGCCCATGGTGTTGTTTTGCTCACAACAAAGTAAATGACCTTAGCTGGCGTGCCCTATCTTTAACTGCTGACTCCACCTCTAAAACCCCTTCTGATATTTTGTTTGGACCGTCAGAACATATTGGTGTACATTTCATAAATTGAGACATGGACAGACCAAGCAAACATTTTGACAATTAAGGGATGTTAAAATAGCAGTACTTTAAACCAAAATGAAACTTGAGATGAATTCTTCTTGGCTTAAGTGGCTTAATTTTATAAAAATGATGGCACAAACATAGAACAGGAGTTAGAAAACGTAAATACTTATGACACTGATTTGAAAAGTGAAACATAATCCTCTTCCAGCAGCTGGTTGTGCATTTGAGTTGCTACTTTGAACTGCCGCATTGATGTGCGGAGAGTGCTTGATATCAGATTTAATGGTCTGCTGTACCAAGAGGCTGGATAGTGATGCAGGATCAGGGATCATCATGTTGTAGCAATGTAACAGTTAAATCACAATAGGCCAAACTGTGGAAACAGGATTGATAACATGTGGAATATATTGAGGGTTTGGCCAAGATGGTTATGACATTAGTCATTTCCCAGGGTGCATGTTGGACCTTATTAGAGGAACTGACTAATGTGACTTTAGTTTTGTGAGAAGGATGGAAGTTTGGTCTTCATTTTGGCCTCATTTTAAAGTTCATGAAACCCTCATTTCATTCAGTATTTTCTCACCTGTTTAGTTAACATTAAAGCACAGGAGGATGTTTACAAGAAGGAATGTCTGCACTACACAGCATGGTTGAAGAGTGAGACAAGCGGTATTTTCCCCGGGACATAAGTTTAGAATACCTTTCAGCCATGTGTCCTGACATGATTAATGTGTGTGTGTAAAATGCCTTGTTGAGTTCAGGAGTTTGTGATGCTGCCCATAAGGATGTTGATGGAGGAATTCCCTGCGATCTTGTCTAAATCTCCTCAATGATTTCTCAGTATAGCCGCTTTTATTTCACTATAGGACTTCCATATATAATGTCAACATTTCATGATAGAATGCAGTCCTCACTCTGCTCTCCAGATATGAAGTTTAGCAATGCAGCGAAATGGAGCCAGTTGTCAGCGCTACAATTGTCCAAGGCATATGCATATATTAGAACTTACTATATTTAGAGAATGTCGTGCATTAATATGATCCCAAAGAAATAAGGGGATGAACACTGAGTGCACAAGCCTTGCCCTCTAGAGCTCCCATCACTAAATTGTTTTACTAAACTATATCCAGTTTAATCCATCTCATCTACTGTCAGACTTTCCAGCCGCAGTGTTTTAGTGTGTTTAGATTCAGCTTGCATTCTGCTGGATCAGTGTATCAGTGCTTCTCATGGTATAATTGTAATGAGTACATTTGTTAGTTCTAAATGATTTGATTATGCTCTGCTCAAGAGAGCTCTCACATGTGATCTGTTTTCTGGGTGAGAGGTGTGACTTAATATGACAGAAAAAAAGCTGCCACCATCGTCCTCAAAGGGAGAAGCAGGAAGAGAGAGAGAGAAAGAGAGGGGAGGCGAGGAGGGAGGGTTTGGTTGTGGAGGGTGTCTCTAAAGGACGGGAACAGCCAAGTGTCCTGCCAGAGCGCTTCCATCAGTTTCTAAGTGTGAGCACAGTGTGATCATCTGGCTCTG
>VUQS01024962.1:21011-38928 GCA_015108495.1 Heterochromis multidens | reverse complement strand
AGCACAGCAGTGATAAGAAATGTCCTTGAAAGTGCTCAGAAGGTGTTGAAGAGGAAGTAAATACAACAAAAACAACAAAGGTCCCAAAACGGAACCTTGTGGCACACCATAGGCAAGAGTAGTAGGAGAGGACCTGTACTTAGAGGTAGCCACAGAAAAGGATCGTTCACACAAATAAGATGTGAACCAATCCAAAGCAGACCCAGATATACCCACACAGTGTCTTAACCTATCTAGCAAAATGTGATGGTCAACAGTGTCAAAGGCAGAGGTAAGGTCCAACATCAACAAAACAGAGCATTCTCCTACATCACATCTCATCAGGATGTCACTGGAGACTCTAAGAAGTGCAGTTTCAGTAGAGTGAACTCTACGAAAGCCAGATTGGAAAATGTCCAGAATGTTGTATTCATCCAGAACAGCTGTAAGCTGCTTAGCTACAACCTTTTCTAAAATTTTAGCGATGAAAGGTAGTTTTGAAATTGGTCTATAACTGCTAAGCAGAGTAGCATCAAGCTTGGATTTTTTTAACAATGGGAGAATGATAGCATTCTTACAATAAACAGGGACCTGACCAGAAACCAATGAAGTATTGATAATTGTAAGCATACAGGGACCAATAGAATGAAAGACATTTTTAAATAAAAATCCAGGTAAAATATCCAGAGAGCAGAAGGATGCTTTCATCGAATTAACTAATTTGACCAGCTCAGATAAGGACACAGGTAAAAATCTATCAAAAATAACAGGCCTAGCTTGAGATGGGGCGGACAACAGAGACACAGAAGGAGAGATATTGTTCCTCACATTGCTAACTTTTTCAACGAAGAAAGAAAGGAAATTTTCACAATCTTGATTCTGTGAAATTGGGACAGCAGGTGGAGCAGGAGTAACAATGTCGCTGATGGTGTCAAAAAGTACCTCGGGGTTACCTCTGCTCTTTGAAACCAAGTCAGAGAAATAGGCAGCCCTCGCATCTCGAACTGAAGTATTAAATGAAACTAAAAGGTCCTTTAAATGAAGGAGATGAACATGTAAACGAGTTTTCCTCCATAATCGCTCAACTTTACGACAGGAACGCTTTAAACAGTGAATGCTGTCATTTATCCAAGGGGACGACTTTGAAATAGGAGCTAGTCTGGTATTGACAGGACAAACATTGTCTAAAATAGATAGACAATGATTATTAAAAAGATTTGTTAATGTGTCAAGAGGTAGGTTATCTCAAGGCTAACATAGAGAGGCACACAACTATTCACTTTCACATTCACACCTATGGCCATTTTACAGTCACCAATTAATCTAACATGGATGTCTTTGGATTGTGGCAGGAAAGCAGAAGACCTGGAGGATATCCAACAGGCACGGGAAGTGCATGCAAACACCACAAAGAAAGGCCCCATGCAATATGATATTTCTATTTTTTTTTTTTTTACTACATTACAGCATTACATCAAGAAGAGTTTAAACAATAAATGAATAACTTGACTAAATCTTCTTGAAAACAATTTATTTCGCTTTTTGCATAAATAATATTTCAGCAATAAAACATCTGTTATGGTAATGAATTAATAAGGTTTGGATTTGGACTGTTGGTTGAAAAAAGAGATGGTGATGTCACAAAAACCTCTGGGAAAGGGATTTATAATGAAGAAAGGTGCAGAACACTGATTATGTCAGGGATGAAACAGGTTTACTCACAGGTAAGATTTCCTGTCATGAAAACCATACATTTGTACTAAGAGAAAGTCCAAACAGGAATTTATCAGCTTCCTTTACTTATTTTTACACAAACATAAAATATCAATCAACACTGAAAATATTTTAAAAGAATCCTGAAGTTAAAATACTACAAAAATAACCCTGATATGTATATCTATTGATATTTATATGATTGTAATATGAGTGAAATCAGGTCACTGGGTTAATGTTGCCTGTGTGGAAAACAGGATGTATTGATTTCTGTTTACATGGAGAGAAATCATCCATTTGTTAAAGTGCACAATGTACCATGACAAGCTTATGGATGACCAGAGTATATGTCCAGAATGCACTTTAACACAGACAAAACAGTTAATTTCAGCAGCATAAACTCACATTCACAACAAAACCTTAAATTAAGAAACTGTTCAGAAAGTGGTGAGTAGTTGGTCACTTTTATTATCACTTGGTGGATAGATAAGCAGATGTGCAACTGCACATATACACACAGACACACTTTGACAGTGTATGTAGCAACCATGCAAATTAATGCATATTGCAGTGGAAGCACTAATTTACATTTACCTAGAAAACAAACACTAAACTCTTTCTTGTCCTAAAACTGGTTCAGTAGGTCACATGGCTCTGCCAGTGTGATACAATAAAACATGTAAAACCTATTTATTTTGCAGTTAAAAGTTCTTTCATTAAAATGTGGCTGTTAAGTAAAGCCTAGGGGTACCTGTAGCAAACTTTTGCTTTATGCTTTTCCTTTTTTTTTCTTTGCAATTTTTTATGTAACTCTTAAAGTCATGTTACACTTGCAGTCTGGTAACTGTGCATTAAGAGAAAAACTGTGGTTGTTTATAATGATCAAACTGGTATGTGATACAGAAAATATGGATGGACTAATGTGTCTATCTCTCAATTACGTGCAGACTAACATAGAATAATATTATGCATCAGCTAAGAAGCCTCACAACTAAAGTTTCATCCCTTGAGGCCTAATTTTTGATGAAGTTGTTTCATGAAAGCAGCAAAAAGGTACTGCTGGATGTTTAAAATGTATAAAATATATTGCAGTGCAAGCTGTGGTGAACTGAAACTTGCTAAGCAAAAGTGAATTGTTTTATGCAGTATAACTATCTGAATAACTTCTGTGCCTTCTCCCTTTTCAAAGCTATCCTTGTTGGCAAGTGTCTTATCTCAGAGTCATAAAGACAGAGTGATAACCAACACTGACACACTGTCAGTATGCTGAGTAGGCCTAGCAAACAGGTGACTGACAACACAATAAATCCTCATGATCAATAAGTGACCTGACCATCCATCTATCAAATTGCTACCACACCACTGGGACAGTGGGCGACAGAGGAATCAATGAGGGAGGGAGAAAGGTGGAGATAAAGACAAGTCTGATTACAAACTGAGATAAGAAAGGGAGAGGGCAAGAGAAAGACAAACTGAAAGACACGACTGACAACCTGTGGTGCAGTTGAAACTCAAAAATGAAGAACAAAAAGCAGAAAAAGAGTGATGTTTTATGCTGTTTATCTGAGGTTTTTTCTTCCTCTTTTAAAAGGTTACTGTGGGTAGGGAGGGTGTGAACTGTGTGGAACAATGCAGCTAGACAATGGCTGCTAATTAGCCTGACAGACGGGGGAAAAAAAAAAACAAAAAACACTGAACCATGAAAGGAGTCATTGGCGAAGGTCATGGAATACAAATGCACTGTGCAAAGAAAAGAACAAAGAAAAGTGCACATTCACATACAAACACAAACAGCCTTTGAGCTTTAGTCGTTACCCCAAATGGACACTAGTGCTGTCACAATGTCAGATTTTTAGATTATTGTGGCCAATTCACAATAACAATATACACTTAAAATCAGGTGAAGTGAGAGACTGTCACCATAACCCATAGTGAACCATGAATATTTAATTTATTAAATATCACACTTGTCATCAATACACTTATAATGGTGGTCAACATGAAGACAACTGTGATTGCCACATATTTGTGGTGCTTTACAGCTGCTGCAAACAACACCAAACACAACAGACACAAAGCAGTACAGTACAAATGCGCACTGCTTGAACAGGATGCGGTGTATGCAGCTCTGGATCGAAAACTCAGCTTATCTGCCTAAAGATTAACACAGACATCATACAGCCTGCTCAACATGTGATACACAGTAGCATAGGCAGTGTTTTATTTCATAGTTTTATTTTACTTCCACAAAAGGATTCCAGCAGTGTTTGGGTTTAAAGACACCTGGGTGGGGATACAGCAATGATCACAATTTAGAGCAAGTAAATTCTTTTCTTTCACTCACATTTCTTGTTTATGAGGAAAACGGATTTGAGCCATCTCTGTGGTTATTGCATTTTTTTCTGCATCACCCTGTTACGATGCTGCAGAGGAATAACATTTCCTGAAACACCTGCTGAAACTGATTGTGCAAAACTTCCTTTATGGCTACACTGCAACCCTGAGGTGCAAAACCACACTGTAAACACATGCGGCATTGTCAGTCACTTTATTACAGCCTCACAGCAGGAACAGATGAATTCGGTGCTAGAAAATTGTTCTGCCACTTTAATCATGTGCACTTTTGTTTAGATATATCGAAATTAAGATCCTTGAGCTGACAATATCAAAATAGATATTGAAGAGTAAAATGTGCTCAACTGATCCTTCATAATACCAGGACATCTTTTTAATTCATGTCACATTTAAAGTTAAGCTGTTAGCTAAAACTTGCCCTAACCCTAACATTTAACTAAAATTCAACTGGAAAACATGAAAGAATGTGAATAATATGTGAGAGCACTTATTTCCTGAAAAGCGAAGTAACTGTTAAGACCTAACTCATAAGGCACAACATGAAGTGGAGACTGACACCAGAGTCTTTAGAAACATGGGTTGTATTTCAAATTACTAAATAACCAGAGGTTAAAGTGGGTCAGAACAGTCCAGGAAAGCGTTCTGGCACCTTTAGATAATGAGCAATTAAATCTAATGGACAGGTTAATGCATATTACTCTCTAATGAATACATTTTTTGTGTGTTGCAGCCTGGTGCTGCTTCCAGTGACGGCATGGAGATACTTTCTCAGTAATCAGAAGATAATGACATCCCACGGCCCACTTAATTCAATTCAATTCAATTTTATTTATATAGCGCCAAATCACAACAAAAGTCGCCTCAAGGCTTACTTACACCCTCAACACATCCTTTTTTCTTCTCATCCCTGTGTTGCATTCATGGTGCAGATGTAAAGTTTAGCATCTATCTACAGAAGAGGAGTAAACATAAACAGAGTAACATTTTTTTAAGAGAGAGGTCATTTCAAATGCAACTTTTCAAGCAGTTTAACAAATATCACCAAACACACAAACTGTTTCTATGCAGTTTGTCACAAAATGTGTCTGTGACCTAAATGTACAGTTAAAAAAATTTTTAATGTGCAACACAGAGAGATGGAGAAAGATGCAAGAAAGAGGACAGGAGAGGATGATTAGAGATTATTTTCAAAGGTAAGGACTGCTCAGCAAGTGACATTTGCTAAACTGGAAGTTTAAATCTGAGTGCCCTTATTCATTTTAAAGTTTTTAAATCAGATATTGGATCTATACATGATGTATTGCTGAAGTTATGTTTTTGTGAAACATCTTGCAAAACAAATTGAAGTGTACCAATTCTGTGTTATTCAAACTTTGCATGAAAAGACTATAGGCCTACTAAGCAGTTTGGTGCAGGCTAAACTGGTTAGCTTAGGCTTATAAGCTGTAACATAAAGTGGAGGCTGACACCAGGGTATTTAGAAAAATGGGTTTTATTTTAAATTACTAAATAACTAAGTTAAAAATTTCAGCCAGGAGAGGATGACAAGATGTAGCAAAAAGTAGTGTCTCTTTGAAGCATGCAGCCAGCCACACCTCATCAGGTGCAGACAGTCATCAACACCAAAAGACTTTCACTGCCACTACAAAAAGAGTAGGGGGTTGCAGAGGGGACAAATAACAGTGAACAATAATGTAAATATGACACATTTATAGTTTTTGTGTCTTTATCACTTACTATAAGAGGATACATAATATTTTGTTAGTGCTCGATTACATTATGCGATTAAATTTTATTAACAAATGTGTTCCTGTATTTAAAACAATGCCATTTCTTAAAGATTTTTTGGCTCAGCCTTCAAGTGTGATGCAATGCTATGATTTCCACTATGAGTGGGAGTGTGCAAGTACAGTTTTGTAGGAAAGAGGGAGAAACAGAGAGAAGGGAGAAGGAGGTACTGATCCAGAAATGAGTTCTTGTGACAGCTTTTCTATTCAGTCCACACATCACTGGACAATCAGCGACCTGATTAAACAAATAGAATGAGGGAGAAGAGAGAAAGAGAGAAAGACAGAAGAAGGAAAAGAAACTGGTGATGGAGGAAAAAAATGTGCGCGCTGATCAAAGGCCATTGAGAAAAACAAGGGAGAAGATAGGGATCAAAGTCACAAAAATGGGGGTGAGAGGGAGGGAATGTGTGGATCTAAAGAGTTAGTGGAGTGAATCCCTGATTGAACCAAATTATACCCACATGAGCTGGACATTGAAACATAAAGCAAGAAAGAAGGATAGTAAGAGGGCTAGTGGAGAGGGGTGGAGTGTTTTGCACTCTGGGCTTGAGCAGCATAAGAAATTCTGGCTTAGATTTGGGGGCACAGTGAGGGAGGATGGGCAGAACAGAGCTTTGACCAGATCTGTAACACTGTTTAAGGTAGTGAACAGTAAATGTAACAGCAAATTAAGAAAAGAGAGGGAGGAGAGTAGTAAACTGTTTTATTCAACAATGCTTAGGGTAGACAGGTGGCACAGGGATAGAGTTTACTAGTAGTTTTCACTTATCTCAATCAAGCATTTTTATGAACTTAACAGGGTTGTCTTTTGATTAGCTGTTTGGTCTATAAAATGTCTGAAAATGAGTTACCACCTACATATTAACCTTTTATTTGACCAACAGTCAAAGTCTAAATATAATGGCATTTCTGCCATATGTATGCAATAATGTGATAGAGATGGCAATAGCAGTAAATTGATGAATAATGCGCCTTTAGAGTTAGCTGACATATTAGGGCCAAAACAAGTAAAAAAACATGTTGGAAAAGCAGAAATGACTGACCACATGGAAGAAACATCACCACAAAATAAGGAAATGAGGTAAAGAGAGGCCAAACAACACCACTGAACTAAACTAACTAAAAATGAGTCTGATATTTAAAGCTGGATACATAGCAGAAGTTAGATACAAGATATTTAGGAATCACTAAATAACTTCTTTTTTCAACCATTTTAATAAGGTAATGTTATCATACTACTGAATCCGCAGAAATCTGCTTTTCAAAAAGACCCTGTGGAGTTTATTAGAAGCTATACTTACTTTCAGTGTTACTCACCAAGGCACACTGTGTCTATCCCTGTGGTCTGTCAACTTACATACTTTCCTTCCTGGAGTTTCCTGCCTTATTAATGTATATCTTGATGGCACATTTATGTAGTTGATAATCACAACTGCTACAGCCAAAAGAAGTTTATGATTTTCATCCCGCAATACATTTGGGAATACCGACCCTTCCAAGTGATTAGGACAGCAGCAGCAAGACCTAGCACATTAATGACAACAGGTAAGGCACTGATAAAGTCAACATAGCATGAAATGTGGAGCTGGGTTGCAAAGCAGCTGTGGGTAGGCTAACGCAGCTTTAATAGCGCCCTCTATACATTTGACAAGTGGATTCAGAAAGGACTTTGTAATACATATTGTATACATAAGTATACATATATGCTATAGTACTTAATGCAGTCACTTAGTTTAGCTTTATGTTAGCAAACTTTCTAGTGGTTTGAGGGAAATAGACTGATATTAATATATAGATGATGTTAATCCTAATACTAATATTGACACTAATCCTGCACAATAGTGCATATATTATTTTACACAGATGTGTATGAAAAAATAGGTCAGCAGATCCATCGTTGCATCATCATGCATAAATTGCATGCACAAGCTTGTTTTTGTGTTTTGCTGAATACACTAACTCTTACTCTTTCTTCTTGATTCACTAGAGGAGGAACACTTAGGGGACCACTGAACAGCTGTGCAAGTTTACATGTCTGCTCAGTCCTCAGTCTAACACTGAGTAAAGAAAGAGTCACCCGGAAACATGAAGAATGAAAAGTTTTTTGGAAAAGAACAGCTAAAAGTGATGGCAGAACAAAGTGACCCATGTACTGTAACAAACAGCATTTAAAGATGGATACTTGAACTCCCACTCACACACACACACACACACACACACACACACACACACCAAGAGAGAGCAACTTAATAATGAATCCTCTTCTTCTTCTTCTTTCAACTGCTCCCTTTAGGGGTTGCCAGAGTGGATCATTTGCCTCCATCTTACCCTTTGCATCCTCTTCTGTCATACCAACCCCCTGCATGTCCTCCTTCACTATATCCATGAACCTCTTCTGAGGTCTTTTCCTCTTGCCTTGCAGCTCCATCTTCAACATCCTTTGTCTAACATATCCACTATCCCTCCTCTGCGCATGTCCAAACCATCTCAGCCTTGTCTCTCTAACTTTGTCTCCAAACCGCTCAACCTGAGATGTCCCTCTGATATATCCTTCTAATCCTGTTCATTCTAGACACGGTTAAGACTCCTGTTTTTTTTGTTTTATTTTTAAATCAGTGCCATCTTCTCCAAACCATTCGTCATATCAGGTCTCACTCATATCTTGTAAACCTTCCCTTTCATTCTTTCACCCCTGACACTCATCATGCATCTTCACCTTTCCACCTGTCTCCCTCTCATTCACACACATGCATTCTGTCTTGCTTCTACTGACTTTCATTCCTCTTCTCTCCAGTGCATAACTCCACCTCTCCAGGCTCTCTTCCACCTACTCCCTATTCTCACTACAGATCACAATGCCGTTTGCAAACATCAAATTCCACAGAAACACCTGCCTGACCTCACATGTCAATCATCCAACACCACTGCAAACAAGAAGGGGCTCAGAGCCAATCCTTGATGCAATCCCACCCCCACCTTGAACCCATCTGTCACTCCAACCGCACATTTCACCACTGTCTCACTGTCCTCATACATGCCTTGCACAACCCTCACATACCGCTCTGCCACTAGTGACTTCCTCATGCAGTACCATAATAATGAATCCTCCACTATAACATTTATTGCAATAATGACACAATTCAACTTCCTTCTGTCATGTCTTTTGCTCACTCACAGCCTCCCCATACACACAGTGATAGGCCTCATGCGTCGACCTCTGGATCAAGTATGATGCTACAAACTGTTCATGTTAAGTTGAAAGAAAGGTGCATACTACTGCAGTTTGATCCAAAGATATACAGTTATTCAGTACTTAAGACTGTAAAAGTCAGACTGAAGCACTTGGTTTCCTAAGAGGAACAAACACTTATTCATCACTGCAAAGACCAAATCAAATTTTAAAAGAAATCTGACATGGTATTAGAAAGACAAGTTTAAGGTGAAAAATAATTTCCTTCTGACAGCCTGTGCAACTCGTTTTGAATTTTGAATATCTGAGTCATGTCTGTGAACATGCTTGGATTATGACATTTTTTAGCATCACTGTACACATAGAAATCCATGCGTGTATGCAGGGAAATGTATATGTACATCTTACAAATCTGCTGCATGTGTGTGTCTAACAGCTCATGCTTCATGCTCTCCTAGCAGATGCTCCTGGCAGGAGGTGACCTCCTTCCACTAACAGACGGCTGGTCCTGTGGTAACACAAACATCGGTATATGAGAGGAACTCAAAGCCTGCTCAAAGTCAGACTAAGGTCACATCAACTTCCACAATAACTAGTTGATGAGGAACAGCAGAAATACATGGTATCACACTGATCTGCTTCCTCTTTGGCTCTAGCTTTGCTCATCTTCCAAACACTGTCTCAAGTTTAAGGTGCAACATAATTTAATATTCTCTTTGCAGCAATATGAAAGTTGTTCTAAAACATTTTAAACATCTTCGGAGGAGATTTGTAACTTGTTTTATATTGCAGCTCTGTTATTCACAACATAGTGGCAACAGCCCAGAGAAACACACATTAACAAAACACTGATATGTTGGTACTGGTTGAGGTAATCAAACCCCAATGAAACGCATCATTTATCACAAAGTGGAGACAAGAATTACTTGTGTATGCTCCTGATGATAGGGATGCTGTGAAATTTGGCTTTGGAGATGATCAGGGTAAAGGGAGAAAAAGAGGGAAATGGAAAGATGGAGCAGTCAACAGAATACAGAAATCATGGGGCTATTAATGAAAAGAAAAAAGATTGAAAAGGATTAAGCACATCTATGTTTACAGCAAATATATGGCTGTATATGTACTGTATTCAACTGGGGAATTGGACAGAAAAGAGCAAGTGCAACTTGTTTATAAGATTTATAGCCATTGCTAGTCAGTGAGACCATGGGAAAAAGGCAATATGTGCATGAGAGAAAGAGGAGGTGGAGGAGAGAAACAAAGATGGAGAGAAACAGAGAGAGGGAGAGGGATGTTTCTGTTCATTAGCAGTCCTCCCTTATAGCAGAATAGTTACAGGATAATCATGTCGAGTTGGTGGCAGTGTGTCCTTGACTGTCATTGGTGGGTCTCTGCTGGGCCTCGTCTCTATTCCAGATTGTGTGTGTTTGTAAATATATGAGAGTCTTTCAAAACTTTAATTAACCAAATAAGCCCCACATACTGCTGCCAAAAGCTGGGTGGCAGCAGTGCTCATGTTCTTTCTAATCCACATCTTATAATTCCCTGATTTCCAGTCAGCCTATTGTGTGCCTATTTGAATTCTACTGAGAATATGTGTAACTGAGGTAATGGTGACACAGCAATGAATGCTCTCTCTCTCTCTATATATATATATATAGAGAGAGAGAGACTGATTATTTATTTATTAATAAATAAATAGATAAATAATCTCTTCCCTTTCACCCCCCTGGGGGGTGGTATGTGTGTGATCCTCAAGTTCGGGTCCTCTACCAGAGGCCAGGAGTTTAATGGTTCTATGTAGTATCTTAGCTGTTCCTGCACTATTCTGGACAGAGAATTCTGATGTTGTGCCTGGAATCTGCTGGAGCCACTCCTCCAGCTTTTGGGGTTACAGCTCCTTTGGATTTTACCTTCTACATCTGCCCCAGTAGTTCCTTCAGCCCCTGGTACTATATTTTCTTGTGCTCCTTCCTGATGTTGCTGTCCCCTGGGATTGCTACATCTATCACAACTGCTGTCTTCTGTTCCTTGTCAACCATCACTATGTATGGTTGGTATATACTGTACATACATGTATAAATTTTTACCTTCACCTTGTAGCTGACAGAAGGAGAGTATGAGAAAACAAAAAAGATGATAGAAAAAGGGAAGCAACATGCAGCAACATCCACCGTGCCCTATTTTCATTAGGATGCTCTGCTGCATTTCTTCATTGATGCAATCCATTGATTACGACCTGCCTGTACTTCCTTTAGAGTGTACAATATTTGGGTTAACTTGCTGCTTTTCTCAAGGGTATTTTCAAACTTCTGAAGCCATATGATTGATGAGTTAAAAAAAAAACTGAGCATATTTTCCACACATTACAGAGCATTACAGCAGATTACAGATGTTTTTTTCCATGTGATCACTCGAGTTTTTCCAAATTCAAATGGGCACACTGTTTCAGGAGCCAATCCAGCATAGACACTTACAAAAAAATAGCTTTCAGCATCTAGACCTCAGGATAATGTTGAAGTGCTATTTAACACATACTTTAAAGTCTTAAAACTTTAATAACTTGAATAATTGTTACAAAACAGTCACAGTGCAGACCTCCACACAGTTCATCTTGACCATATCCTTGGTTCTAGAGGAAGGCCAGTGGCTGATTTGGAAGTGAGAACTGATGCGTGTCACTTGTACTGAGTTCTGTCACTCTCAACCACAGGCTAAATGGCTCATTAATACTGTACGTTAGATAAAGGTGTTTTCTGAGTCTACTCTTTTTGTAGCTCTGTATATCCACTCAGTTCACATCTGATTTCTTTTCTTTCTGCTCTGTCTTTTTTTTGGAATCACTTCAGACTTCTGCTCTTATCTCTTTCCAAACTCTCATTCCTTCACATCCCATCTTTCATTTTGTCACATATTTATGATTTAACTGCCCTGTCTTATTGTTCCTATTTTTTTTTTCAGCTTTCATTATGAGCACCTTATAATCCTCCCCTCACACAGAGCGACCAAGACAAGCTCACATAGTCAGCATTCACAGGCATACTCCTTTCCATAACTTCCTTTGGATGCACACAAAGTCAGTATAATCAGTGTAACAAATGAATGTAATCAATACCAATAGATTTTTTCTTTAGACCATATGAGATGAATATCACTCTGTTTTGAACCAATTTAGGAACCCCTCGGCGAGTCTGCTGACTTTGCCTCTGGGTGCAAAGACCAATTTTTTGCAGCTTCCTGTGGTTCCAGTGGCCAGGATAACCAGATAGATGTCTAGTTTAATATTTCCTGTCTGTGGGTCGGTCATTGTTTTTTAATTAAGATATCTGAGGGAAAAGAAGCTTGTGGTAAGTTTCATCATTGTCACCCTATGGCACGTGCCCTGTCCAGATCAGTCAAATGTGGCATGCTTGGAGCAGACACCAACTGACCGCTATAGCGGGGTCCATGCTCACAGATGCTGCTAATCAGGTGCCAATCAGGCACCTGATAATCAGCACCTGGGGTTCCAGAAGATCAAAACAAGAGTCTATAGCAGAATAAGCTGTTTGGCATTGGCAGAGAAGATTTGGCAAGTTTTTCATGGGTGCAACCCACATACTCAACTATGCTGCTCAACCCACCAATGTATTTTCCTTACAAATGTGGCACCATTTAAGTAGAAACAAACAGTTCCAACAGTATAAGATTTATTGCCAACAAGCATTGTTACAACAAAGAAATAGTCAACCAAACACAAATGTCCTTACTCTGTGCTAAGTTTGTATCAGATATTATGATATAATGTAGCCTAGCAACCACCTACCAATGTTCTAAAATGACCCATTTTGAGCTTTTTATACACGTACAACACCTTATAAAGGCATGGTATGATTTTAATTTTAACTATGCTTGATATATTATGACATGTCTTCCAATGACCTAACAGATTAAAATCACAGTCCAAACAATACTGTAGCATGGGCATGTACTAGTAACATTAATATCCAAATCTTTAAACAATGTATAATATGGGGATTTCTGTCAGAGGAAGGTAAAGTGTCACACCTAGACACAAAAAAACCTACAGATATTTGACAAATGGAACAACAGACAAGTACAAACCAAGTTTGCATGCCCGGAAACTTCCAGTGTTGAAAAGGTAAAGGTCGAGAAGGTTTCTGAAAGTATCTGCTAATCTACCAATCTTGTCACAAAAAACACTGTACACTGGTGATCTCAATCAATCATGACTAAAGGCATTTCTATGAACATTTATATTTTAAGTATGAACAACTTTCTAACTTCTTTGAAATATTTGAAAGCTGGCTGTGCAAACTGCATATTTTGTAAATCGCTTTAAAGGTCAAGTTAGAAAAGTAAGTTTCCTTGCTACCCCCCAAAAAATATGGTATAAATGAACTTAGGCAGAAAAACTTTAGTAGTATGAATTTTGAAAACTACTTGAAGTTAAAAAATTAAATTGACATGAGAAAAGAAATGCAACAGATTTAAGATAAGTTGAAGCTGAACTAACTTACACATACCCTTGTTTTACTTTCAAAAGTTTCCTGTTTAAATAGTTCTTCTTTTTGACATGAAGACATTTTGCCCTCTACATTTCTATATGGCATATGACGACAGCTGTATTTAGACAAATTAACATGGAACCAACCAACCATGGAAGCTGAGAAAAGGCGCAGACCTTTGATCACAAGGAAAATGTAAATCTAGAAGACAGCTAACCACAATGTGCCATCACATCAAATCCCATCACGCAAGATGCTTTGCGAAGTGGCACCACATAATGTAAGATTTCCACAGCTGTCAGAGCACTCATCAATCAATGAGAAAACATCAGACAAGGTCATACCCTTTGTAATTCTTAGCTACAATTCTACTCTGTTTGAATTTTCAACTCCTCTTTAGGACAAAAGATTTTAAAGTTATAACCATACTTTTTAGTTTCTTAGGCTAAACACATCCAATGGCTACTCATGTTGAGTCAAGTACACTCAGGCCTACTGGGAGATGTAACCAGGAAAACAAACTCTAAACTGTGATCAGAGAACAAACAGACACCAAGACAAAGACTGAAGGGAAGGATGGAACTATATATATCTATATACACAGAAGGTAATCAGGGAAAGTGGAAACAGAAGGGTAACAAGACAACAAAACAAGTGGAGGGAAGTAAATTAAACACAAGACACAGGAGACAAACACCTACCAAAATAAAACAGGAAACGAGAAACAATAACTAAACAGGAAAACAGACCAATGAATAAACTTGACACAGGAGGATACAACAAGGGGAACATGAAGCGGACTAATAACTCTAAGCACAAAAACAGTAACTAAAACTAATAGGAGCAGAATGTATATAATACTTAGGGAATCCATGAACAATAAAATATAAACAACAATAAGAATCCTGAATATTAGTGCATAAAAATTCATCAGCACCTAAACAACATATATAACTAAGAATAAAGACACTATAGAACAACCAAAAAAAAAAACCCTAACAACAAGCAATACTAGACTTGTATGATATACAAAGACTGTTTATAGAAAACTGGGTGTGAAAAGCAAGCTCTCTTGCCAAACTCACATAATTTGTATGCATAAATAAATAACCATGACCTCCTCTCTGACAGGTTTTGTGGTGTTAAAACAACATTATATTCGCTTTTGCTTTTTACAGGCAAGTTGCAATCTGCATAGCTACATGAGTTTCTTGTCAAGCAAAATCCATTAGATGTTTTCTATGCATTTGTAAAAATGCATAGAAAACATGTTTTTCAAGAGCAGACAATCTCAATCAGTAAAGTTCACATGTGTCAAGTGCTCCTTTAAACATTGCATTAACATGTAGTACTAAAATGAAGCACTTAAGATCAGTAGTTATGCTCTGTTGTATCACATAGGTTGCATCTGTATGAAAATACACTGTGATAAGCTCATGAATTACAAGTTTTTTGCTTCACTGAGCTGTTGATTGTGAAGGAGGATATAAAATAATGGACATCAACAAAACCATGAACACACTGTGAATAAGTTGATGTTAACCTTTAACCAAACTTCTCCTAACTCAAAGACCGACTTCACAAACAAGCACCCAACACAGCTCAGAGGAAGGCAAGGCTTGTGCTATAAGGAAGTGTGCATATTGCAATCATAGACAGTGATAGAGATGTTGCTTCCGGATAGGTTTCCCACCATGCATAGGCAATGTTCAAAAACAAATATGTTCTTTATACTCTCTCTCCGTTTCTTCCTGGTTCCTTTTTAGCCCCTTTTTGGTTTTTTTTGCATTTCAAACTTTGCAGTTAATACTTTTCTTCCAATGATTCTCTCTAATATTGCATCCCTGCCTCACTTCTCTTTCTTCCCTCCCTTCCCTCCCTTCTCTCAGTTCTTTAATCAGACCATGAAATGACTGCAGATACTGGCAAGGCCATCTCCTTCTCACTGTTCATCTGAAGTGCTAATGTGGAAGGAGGGAGAAGGGAAGGAAGTGGATGATGGATGAGGGAAGAGATGACGAAATCAAATGATGTAGCATGGGGACAGGCAATGAGAAAACGGAGGGGAAATTAGTGGATAGTGGGAAAAAAGGAAGTAAAGCAATTAATAACAGAGAATGTGAGAAAGAGACTAAAGAAGAGCAAATTATGAACAGAAAAACAGCAGGAAGTGCAGCACAGTGCTGGGCAGTGATGGATAATTCATGCATGAAACAGAGAATAGGAGATAAAAATTAAGGGGAAAAGATAAATTAGAGAGAAGGCGACTGGATGCAACAAATTTCATGCTTATATTTGACCTGCAAAACCCACTTCTGGAGCCTAAACAGTCACACACATGCAAAGAAAATGTTCTCAGATGATAACACAAGGAGGATGCACGTTCACCAAGAGCACACTGATCAAACAAAACAGGCAGGAGATATCGAACACACGCAGAGAAAGAGCAGATGAGCTTTGACAGGAAAGTGGATTAGATGCATAGAGCACAGGTGACTCCTCCAACCTGCTAAGAACCATGAGTAGAAAAAATTAACATCTCTCCATGTGACAACATGGGAGGGGTAAATTATTGATTATTTTTCTGCAGTGTTTTGGCAAAACTGTGCCAGTACAGAGTTTTCTCACATTTTCAGGATCAGGTACTGAGGTTTCTTGCTGGTTAAGGGGCTGGTGTGTGTAGCTGCTGAGCTGCTAACAACTTAGCTTTGTACTGTACTTGAAGCTTACACGTCTGAATGCAACTGTGAGAGGATGCTAGCAGGGTAGGGTTGCAACCAATGTGGGAAACCATCGACTTAGCCTCTTCAGCTGCCATTATTTTTGGACTTGTATGCAGTAGTTATTCAGTGCAGTCATTGTTTCAGAATATAGAATATATTTAAAAAAGCTAATAAAAACTCGTAGGCAGTGCTTTCGAGATTCTTTTTAGTAAGAAATTTGCTCTCCACATCAAATGGTTACTGCATGCAGTCAAAACCTACTCAAATGTGACTGGTCTTTACTACTTGGACAGAAAACAGAAACCAAAAAGCTTCCAGTACCAACAATGTGGTTTATGTGGCCTTCGTAAGCAGAATGTGTCTTTAGAAATTCGGTTTCAACTAACTACAAACTAATTCATCAGCCAGTTACTTTGTCCATTAATTCTTTGGTCCAAAAAAAAAAGAAAAAAGAAAAAAAGAAAACAATGACATAATGTCATAATTTACATAATGTACAGCACAATACGACACCAATAAATGTCTGATTTTATATGACCCACAGTTCAAATCTTCAAAATATCTGATTTACTGTAAGTTATAAATCAAAACAAGTCAATTCTTAGATTTTTGGCATATAGTTTGTGATTAATTTTCTTTTGCATGACTAAGTAAATTAATGAACTCATTGTTGCAGCTGTAAATATAAATCTAAATTGTGAAAGATCCCAAAACACTTCTGCGCATTGTCAAATACAGCACTGAAAGGTACTTCTTGCTAAAGTTGTCATGGGTTTTTGTGCTTTTGTTTACTTTAGTTCTTGGATTTTGTGATTATTGAGAACTTTTCTGTTAGTTATTTTCATGCTTTTAGTTTTTGAGTTTCTTGTATAGGTTTTCTAGCCTTTCTCAGTGTTTCCCTTAGTGTTAAGTTGCTGTGTGTAGGTGTGTGTCTAACCTTTGTATTAGTTACTTCCTGTTTTACTTTGGTACGCCTTTGTCTCTTGTGCTTTGTAGTTTTAGTTCCTCCACTGTGATTGTATGTGTTTTGTGCACCTGTGTCTCGTCTTCCTCCCAACTGCATCTCATTTCACTGATTAGCCTTTAGTGTATGTGTGTGTGTATGTGTGTTACCTCGTCTGTTATCTTTCCTTGTGAGTGTTCCTGGCTGGATTCTGTTTGTTGTTTGTTTTGGATGGACTTCTTTTGGACTTTGCACCAATAAAGGTTCGTTTTTGTTTAAGAAGTCTGCATTTGGGTCCTTATCCTGCAATTCCCTGACAAGTGTTCACTGTAACCACTGCCATATGCCAGGGATAAGTTTATAGCTTGCTGCAAAACAACAAAAAAGGCAAAATTAATTACTATGGCTTTATAAACATGCTTACACATAAGTCTTTCACTCTCTTTTGTTTGTGCACACTGCAGTGAGACAACACATTTAAATTTAGATTTGATTTCCGTCTTTTGCTCCTTTCCATATAATATATTATTTATAGGCTTCACCCAGCTTTTACTCTATTGATCCTGATCTCTGTCTCTTTTGGTCACATGCTGAGCATATAGGCTTAGTCAAAACAGTCACACACACACACACACACACACACACACACACACAAATCTGACTGCAGGTCAAAGACTCAGCATGGCCAAGGCAGGTGCTGAAATGGATTTTGGAAC
>VUQS01024962.1:6490-20714 GCA_015108495.1 Heterochromis multidens | reverse complement strand
AAAGGGCTGGTGATCTCTGGCATTCCTCTCTCTCTCTCCATGCTATAGCAACAAAACTTTACTCCTGAACATTTTTCCCCAAAACAGAGAACTAGCCCATCAAATATCTTAATATGTCTCAAATATCTAGATGGAACAGAGACATCACCTGCAGATTCTGCCCTGTACGTTCTACAACTGAAAGCCAATACTGTAGCATCAACTTGCTATGGCTTTCACTGAGTCTAAAGGCCCTGGCTGCTACTTCATGCAGCAGTTCAGAATTTAAGGGGATTTGTTTCAATGGAAACATGAAAAAAAAAACCCCACATAAAAATGAAGTGAAAAGAAGAGATTATTTATGCAAAACACAATATTTCAGTAGTAACATCAAAGACTTGTCTTGGAGCTGCCTGTAAATGAGCTGCTCAGCTGGATCGATTCTACCTTACATCAGATCAATTATGTATACAGGCCTGTCAAGTTGTTCTCCTTTCAACAACTGTAAACAGACCCTCAAACAGCACTGAACTGTAGTAAAAGGTAAAGAAAAGGTCTATAAAAGTATACAAAAGACTAACATGAATACTAGTTAACAGCAAACTGAGGAAAACACGTTTCCAGTACAGTGCACCCACTGAAATAAGCTGCAACACTGAAAAGTTCATTCCTCTGAGAGATGTCTAATAATATATGTCACAATTTTAATTGATGTTGTGGTAATTGCGTTGGTGTGTGGCAATGACTTTCATGGCTGTGATATTGTGTATTTGTAAATGTTTTCTCAGGTTCACATGAGAAATGTTGAACTCTTGACAAACCATAAGTAATATTACCTACAGAGCAATTTTAGTCATCAGAAAAGATGTCTTTCACACTAACTTTACTGACATTAATGTTAGCAACAAAAGCTTCCCAGTCATTTTCATTATTTTTGATACTAGTTGCATGTAAGTTTTAACGCAATGTATAGCTTGTATATATATATGGCTTCTTGCAGGAAAAGAAAGAAAGAAAGAAACCCGGTTATTGGTAAATAACCAGAAAGGAGTTTCTCTTTCTTCTATTTGACTTATGTAGCTGACAAATTAACTGTGCTACATTAATGCAAATATAAAAATGAAATAGTGTCAAAAGTTGGTCCAGTTCAAATTGTGCACTGTCAGTAATATAATACAGGAATAAATGTTAAAAAAAAAACAATCAAAAACCAAAAAGTACTTTCAGCCATTTCTCATTTAAAGAGCTGACATGCATCATCTATTCTTTATCTTTACACTGAAAAATTACAATCAAAAATACTTGCATGATGATGATTTGGAAAACTGTTTGACAATTTGCTGTTATCCTTTCTAGTAAAAGCAAAGACATTTCCAAAGTCAAAACACATGGTCAAACCATACCTGCAACAACAAATCACACCTACCTGTCACTGAGTGGACAAAATGATAAGCAACGCAATCGTGGATCAAATAAAATGTCTTCCTGGAGTCCAAAATTGTATGGCAGGAAATCACTTATAAGAAGTTTCACAGAGAAATATGCAATGACTTAGCATTTACAAAAAAAAAAAAAGGAAGCTCTTTTGTGCTGCCCATCAAAGAAACAGAGCGCAACCACCATATTGCATTTCACAGTGTGAATATTTTAAGAGCACTTCTCTATTGAAATACTTTACTGATAGCAATGACAAGACTTCCCTAAACCTGTGGAATCAAGTTACAAGACACACACAAACAGGTCAGCTTTGATAAAAATCGTTAACGAAAAAGGAGAAACAATATAAAACACATTGTTGTTAAAGCTTGAGAGACTGGTAGTACACAACATAATAGAAAACAAGAGTTACAAACAGGAATTTGTGAAATATGAGTAAAGTGCAACAAGTTTCCCTTCAGTTTCCAGTCAGTACACAAACAAACCAGATACCGCACTGTATCCAGACTTCTGCTTCAGACTTAGTCAAACAAAAGAGATGAAAGTAAACAATAATGAAAGTGAGAACAGGAGCAAATTAAATATCTATAAACACAACAGGAACATCACTTTAATAACAGTGAAATTTCCACAGTAGGGAATTAAACAAAATGTCATTGCTTAAGCAATTTATTATTTATTATTACTTATTTAAATAGTTCATTTAGACACACAAATCAAACAGCTGAAAGAAACTAACCTAATCTTAGAACCCATCATTAACCCTTTCATGCATTTTGTCAGGGCACAGACAAAAAAAAAATGTTTGCATTAATTAACAGGTGGTAAACATGACCTTACATAACATGCCAATACATGCCATGATGCTGCATGCACACGAAAAACAAAGTATGTCTCCATACAAAAACACTCAGGAAAAAAATCTTGACTGAGGTTCTTATAATTCATGCATGAAAGGGTTAATAACTGAAGTGATGCTGATATAAAGTTTGCCGTCCATGTTTCTGTTGCTGAATGTGACTGAAAATGTGCAACTGAACACTACCACCACGTGGACAGAACTGTGTAGTACAAGTTACGCCAACTTTGAATCCACTGTAGAATAGTTGCTGCAGTCTCGTAACTTAGTGTTTTCTTATTTTAACTCTAAAATTATGTTATATTTAGAGTAGCGGCAATAAAATAAACTACAGGAATTTGGGACTACTTTCAAAATGTTGAATTATTTGTCTTGTTACTGCTCATATGAATAGTAACTGCACCACAATTAAGCCACTGCTCACTTCATAATTTAATTAATTCATTTGTAATTTACACATAAATTAATCCAGATTACAACCTTAACTTAGGCGTGATTATGTAGATGTCAGAATGCTGACAAAAATAAAATAACTGGTTGAGAGTGATAACCTACCTTTCAGTGAGTCAGTAAAACATGAGACAATGATCCACGCATGCATACAATATGCACTTTAAAAACTTATCTGACAGGAACTCCTACATGCCCCTCTGATGAACTGTGCTCTACTTTTTGCTTTAGGCCTTCCAGTAAAGCCTGCAAAAAAAAGTGCATGAGTCATCTCAGTTAGTATTTGGTTCTGCATAGCAATCATTTCCGATACAAGGTGCTAAAGCCATGGCATGTGTTGCTGAATACACAATATACTGCTAGTTGTGTACCTGAATGTTATGTGTGGATTAGCGGTATTAAACTGTCATACTTGGTTTTACACATTTCACAAAGAAAAGAGTTGATGTTTGAAATGGCAATTTCCTAGTAAAAAGTGGGTAGTATGTATTAAATGTTATATCCAAAACCTTAGTGAAAGAAAGCTGTTATTTTTCTCCTTAAGAAAGTTATACTTATTATAGAGAAAAACTCTGACTTTTTTGGTTTTTCGGATACACTATTAGTACCAAAATAGTTAGCCTGTATTGCTTCATTGTTTTCCCTTTTAACTCGCCAGAGGTGGCTATCACAAAATCCAGAGGAACAGTTTGCTGCTAAAACTCTTAACAGAAAAGTGGTTCAGTGGTAGAAGATTGTCAGAAGCCATAATGTATACTTGTTATTGTTATGTTCAAGATCTGCACGCACACACCTGTGTTCGTCTGCTGTTTGGTACAGTACAGGTATTGTATATAATGTTTTTTTCCTCCACTTCTTTTTAGTTTAAAAGATGCTATGAAATAGGTCAGTATGAAACAAAATGATAAAAGGTGTGGGCCAGACAATTGAGCAATAAATTAAAAGTCAAGGGGAGCTTCAAATTCAGGTGATAATTCTCTGTAGTTTTGCTTAAATTTACATTTGTTTATATTTATATTCTAACAATATTGGTTATAGCCCCTTTAAAATTCAATTATACATTTACTTCGATCAGTTACTTTGGTGTGATAAATTTTAAATTGAAGTAAATGCTGTGCATCCCAAATATGTAGAAACAGATCATCAATTGACACTTTAGCTAATGTCGTATTATGAATGTAAGGTCAACTCAAAACCCCTCAGCAATGTAAACCAAATTTATTCCACATTAATTCAAGTGTTAACACTCAAGATATGTTCCCTCGAAGATGTGCTCCATTTGGCCCGAGCCCACAGTAGTGAATAAGCTAAACTGGTCTTAAAGAGACTTAGTGTGGGAATAAAAGTGCAAAACGTTAAATAAAATTGTCTATATCGTGAAAAAACCCCAGCTATGATGTTGAGTCAAATCCTCTATGTTGTAGATAAGTTGTAAAGATATCAACTTAAGTTAGTGTGCTAACTATGGCCTGAGTTAGAAGTAAACAGAAAACTCACAACTATACAAATAAGCACTGTGAATGTGTTAGATGGGAGCAAAACAATGGTTTATTTTAATATACTTTTGTATTACTTTTTGTATTCAGATGTGACACACTGCAGTAAGGATACTCGTGTCCAACAAACACGAGAAATATTGGGCGGCTATGTGGTGCAGTGGTTAGCACTGTCATCTCTCAGAAGGTAGGTTCCTGGTTCCTGCATGTACTTCCTGTGGGTGTGTGGTTTCTCTACAGGTACTTTGTCATCCTCCCTCAGTCCAAAGATATGCATGTTATGGTTAATTTGAATGGTTAGTAAGGCTAGAAGTCCAGTCAGAGATAGTCACACACAACTAAATGCTGGGAGTGTGTTGAGTTTCTGATACCTGGCACTGCCAGCAGTGTAACAGCATGAATGCAGAGCACACTGTTGCTGTATATAGACTGAATGAGCACAGTGTTTATATCAAGGGAGAAGCAGGCACAACAAACTCTGAGTCTAACCCTAAACTCAGAGCTGATTAACTTTGAGATTGGAAACTCAGTTGATATGAATGCATTCCAATGTGGACCATGAGATTTATCTTATCCTATTTTAATCATCATCCACTTCATTCATCAAACTATTCAGCTGTAGCCTGACAGGGAGAAAATACCATCTTCAACATCCTTTGTCCAACATATCCACTATCCCTCCTCTGCACATGTCCAAACCATCTCAGTCTTGCCTCTTTAGCTTTGTCTCCAAACCACTCAACCTGAGCTGTCCCTCTGATATACTCATTTCTAATCCTGTCCATCCTGTTCACTCCCAATATAAAAAATCTTGAGTATCTTCAACTCTGCCACCTCCAGTTCAGCCTCCCGTCTTTTTGTCAGTGCCACCGTCTCCAAACCATAGCAGCTCTAGCTCTTCTTCACCTCCTTTGTGCACTGTCCCTTGCAGTGGATGGTTAATCCCTTTCAAAATGTTGCTCGACATCATTTAATGACTGTATTTCAATCTGTGAACATATTTCAGAATCAATTGCAGTCAGAATACAAACACAGAATCTGCACTGCAAACACTGAATTTAAATTACAAATTTAGAATATTTAAGTAATTTCAGGCTCATTTTCATTCAAATATTCCCAATAATCTTCAGCAAGATCCCAACTGTGACAGGCATTTTTCCATCATTGTGACCAATCACAGCACAACAAATGATTGATCACTGATCAATGTGTTTTGTATTTAAGCTTCATATGGATCAATTTTACTTAAACAGTGACTACTACAGTAAATGGTTCAGTGCAGAGGAAATTTCCAACAACCTTACCGCTGCCTTACTCTCCAGAGTGACAAATGTAGCCAACAGATATTATTTTGAACTAAAAAAAATTCTGTGATGTCCAGTGATCACTGTCTACTGTATGGCCTTACCTTACTGATTAATTCTAAAAGTGCTCATGTTAAATGTAGTGAGAAACATAAATCTAACTGGGATTTGATGTTTGTAAAAACTAGAATTAATGTGCTCTGATATGTGGTTTGACACTGGCTGCATGAATGAGGAAAAGAAACCAAGTTTCAGACAGGTGTAGGTGCATGAGGTCAGACTGAAAGTGTGAGTTTGTTGAAAACTTTCCAGCGAGCAGGTTAGGCTCACTCTGAGTTTGAGTTAGCTCTCATTCTTGAACAAAACACAGTTTCCCCTCATCTCAGGGTTAACAAACTCACTGAACTGGCTTTTTGGAACAGGACCCTGGAAGGTGCATAGAATACGTGACATAATTATTTGTTTTTATTGCACGAGGAAAAAAGATGTAGTAGAAAAAGTACAAAAAACAAATATTGTTTTATAGGAAGACAAAGCACAGATATGATTACAATAATTAATCCTGTTACAATGTTATGCAGTTTTGTTTAATAAACCTTAGGGTTTTTTGTTAAAAGGTGTGCTTTTAACACAAAATGAAAGCTTTGTTGTCTATTGTCTAGTGGTTATCTACAAAAAACTGTGGTCAGATGTCAGATATACTGTATGTAAGTTTAAAGAATTTCACCTATGATATCCAGCTCTATTCAAAACAACTTCATGCATTTCTACATGCATTTGCATGTGTGCCAGTGTGTGGTTGTGTGTTAAATGCAGGTCCCTGCCTCCCACTGCCAAATGCTGTAGATAGAGAGGTGGCTGATAAATACGGTTATCTGTAAATGACTCATCCTCACTTTCAGTACTGCACCAGGGCTCTTTATAGAGAAGCAAATTACTGTGAAGGTTCTCAATATCAACAGCCATATTAAGTATAGAGTAAAAGGTTGATAGGAAAAATATTCCTTTTGTTTCATTAGCCATGCATAAAGTAATGTCTTGTTGTTTTCCAAATATAAAGCTAACCACTAAGTGCATTGCATGATTACAAGGGAAACATATTTGTTGTGATGCAAAAGAAAATTCATATGGGATGTTAAAATAATAGAATAGAATAGAATAAAATAGAACAGAATAGCCCTTTATTGTCATTGTACATGTACAACAAAATTCTGGGTGCTCTACCCAACCACTGTACGGAAATATAAATAACAAAGCGGAATGAATAGCAAGACAACAGAAATAAAAAACAAGACAAGAGGAATATATACAAAGTAAGAGAAAGGCACTCAATAAAAGGCACACATTTAGAGAACAAGTAGCAAAGTGCGTAAATGTAGTGCAAAGGACTTGGTCCGTTTATAGATATAGATATAGATATGTATAAAACTGCAGGGTGATTATCACAACAAAAACTATCTATGTTGCAACAGTTTACTGCTTTTATCATCATGAGAACGAGGCAAAGGTTATAGTCCTGCTGAACTCCTTGACCCAACAACATACCAGTAATAATATGACTGTGATATTCTATTTTTGGAGCAGTACTGGGGGTAACTTGTGCCAAGTGATTTAAAGTCAGTTTGTCTTAAACAAAACTAGAGATACTGGTATGAAACAAATATACATGATGTGCAATAAACAAATCCTGAAAATGATATTAATTGTAAGAGTGAAGTCTACTGTGGTCAAACTCAATTTTCACATCTATATAAGGTTAACACAGTTTAAGTCCTATATCGCTGTTTCTTACTTGACCTCAGATTTTAAAGACAGAGTGAAGGGGAAATACAAGAGGTCAGAAAACTGGAAGATTATGTAAGCGTGCACATGTTTGCAGGGTACTGTGCAACAGGGATAGAGTCACCAAGAGTGCACAATAGTAGGTCAGATTGTCACGAAGCAGCCATTGGGATTTGTTCATATAGGCCAGTGCCATTAGAAGGTAACACGTGCAGTGAAACTGAGAACTGCCTGGCAATGTGAACCCACTTTAAAAGAATGTGAATTATGCATGTGTGGCATACCATATGGTCATCATAAAAAGATGTAGTTTTGTATCATTTCTAATTTTCTTTCCTTACAAAAGTCTTGAGGTCAAACCAGGATCAAAAAAAAGAAAAAAAAAAAAGAAAAACAGAACAATTTTATCAAATAGTGACTGAAAACATATAAAAAATGTGAAATGTTAGGCCATTGCACTGCATGGTGCAGTGCAAAATGTTTTGCATTTTGTAATCTATCTAACAACATGTAGGTCCTTGAGTTATAAATTGCATCCACTTCATCCTATGACCCTGTTATCCAGGTCAGTGAAAGGCTTCCCCCAGGAGCTAATCAGTGTCCCCACAATGTTTCAACACTACGGAGCCAAAGACAGTGATCAGTGACACAAAGTGTGACACAAAAGCACAAGAAGAAATTCATGTAGTTATTAAAAAAAACTCTAAATTGCAGCATCCATATTATTATAGAAACATCTTTATTATAGAAATTGTGAGCGGGCATGACGCATCATTGACATTAAACTTTAGAATACTAAATTATCTCAAGCATTATACATATTATGACAATGTGTGGTATTATTGGTAAATGGACTGGTTCTTATATAGCTCTTTTGCTGCAATTTTTTGTTACTAAATGGTCAACACTGATGAATATATTGGCAATAGCCTAATATGAGGTGATATAACAGCCTGGTTTATTTATTGGCTTTTAGTTCATTATGTTAACAGACTGACAAAATTACTCAGGAAAAATCTGAAAATTAATTAATTAATTTAAAGTCCTTTAAAGAAGATTTGCTGCTTCATAATTCTTGCGTGCAGGAACTGTGAAACTTTGTTGCTCCTCTTGGTCTTATAATAATGTAAATTTAAGACATTTCAACATGTCTGGAAGATGAGTTGGGTGTTATTCAAATATTTCTTTTGTTTCATAAGATAAGGGATGAACATAGAAAATTGTTTGCTAAAACTATAAGCAGATTAATATACAATAAAATAATCATTAGTTACAGCCCTACTCTTTATATTCCTTTATAGTTGCCTGCTGTGATAATTCAGGGTAATCACACAGCACTTAGCTCAATTAGCTGGCTTTTGTCAGCCTAATCTCCTTCCATTATTGCTTTTTGTCAGTTAAATCAAAGAGATTTTAAAAAAGGAATCAGTTTGCAACTTCATTCTCCAGCTTAAATTTAAGTGCCTGTGAAAATGTGAAATAAAAATGCAAGTTGTTTATAAGTTAACTTGCTGTTATTCTCGAGCCCTGACTAACACCATGCTTTCAGATCAGAGAAGTAAAGGAGCATCCGGTAATTTTACTGGACTGTCAGACACATGGTTCCCATAGGTAGCTGGATTTCTATGGAACATAAAATTCTGTACTTAGCTCTAGCCTGGAAAATATCAACTAGTAAGAACCAGCACTGTAACAGTAGGATTCCAGCTACTGAGCTCTTCCCAGTTAGCCTCATGTACCAAAACATTCAAGTTGATATTAGGCTTTTTTTAATCATCAGTATCAAGTCCATAATTTTGAGGCAAGAAAGATGGTAACAGCCTGGAAAAAATAATGTTGGTGGGTGTCTACCACCTTACTCAGCTTTAATCTATACAAATGATGAAGGACAACTGCAAAATATATAATTCCTGTGATTTCCACATCACATGTTCTCACCTGTTCCACTTGCACAAACTCAGAAGCCAGCTGAACCAGGGTGCAGCTGAACACCTTCAGAGTCCTCGTCACAGACTTCAAACACCTCTTTGAGTTGCTTCACAAATATCAGCAGGCAGACGTCTATGTCCATCTTTATCTTTGCTCTTTCCTGTTGTTTCATTTGACCCACAGCAGCCACGCCACGTCATCTGAAAAACCACGGGTGTGCGTGTGCACCTGTGAAGCAAGTCTAGTGGATGTTGATGCCTGCTGCGTGCAGAGGACAAGTGATGCTGGTGGTGGACAGAAGAAAGTCACACCTTTTTCAGCTCCAGTTTGTGGAGGGTGAATTTCTCACCCTCATTAATCAATTTTACTAGAAGCATTGGTATTGCATTTTTGGGGGATGAGGAGAAGGGCACAACTTTGTAATTCATGACAAGAAAAGTTTAAATTCATTATACAAATGATCTGTCAGTGGCTCCATACTTTAGTGGTTTACACTTATAGCCTTCATGAAGGGAGGATTTAGGGCAGTACCACCAACAGGTGTTTTAAAGAGAATTCACATTTTTAACACATATGTACTGTTCATATTTCATTAATAATTTATCAGCTCAGTTTCCTCCTCAATTTATATTACATTAGTCTATACTGTATTGCATTAGTCTATACTTTTACCACAATCAAAAAGTATACATACAAATTATATAAATATGATGCTACCTATAAGAAAAAAAAGTGGTAACACATCTTTCTGACAGGGATTTTATTTTTGAATGTTGATCTTGTCCAGGTATGGACAGCTGATCCTATGGGTTTTTTTTTTTTAAATGGTGTGCCAAAATCATATTATATTATTGGATCATAATTATACTTCAGTAAATTACATACTTGATTAAATGTATTAAGTTACATTCCACCTCTGTCCCTATTCATGCTCTAATCCAACAGCTTGGGCTCTGCAAGATTAACAGCACTCTGGCCCAATGGCATTGATAATAACAATACCAATAATATGGGGGCTGATGCTACCCCCTGGGTATTGATCTGCCCTTATATTGCCCTGAACTCTCTGTGCAAAAGAAATTCACTGTTTTGAGACAAAGCAGTCCTAATAAATATCCATCACCACCTCTTTGGTTGCTCCATTTTTAAACTCTAGAAGGCTAAACGACAAAAGGAACCGAATTATATCTTCTTCTTTAGATACAGACTCCACATCTTTAAAAATACTAGCAAAAACCCAGCCTACAGACGGTTTTTCAAATTCTTCATTCCGTATTTAGTGGTGATTCAAACAAAATTCCACCGCGATTACAAATTTTGGTGACTATTAAGTAGAGGTGGGAAGTAACAAAGTACAAATAATTCGTTACTGTACTTAAGTAGAATTTTCAGGTATCTGTACTTTACTTAAGTATTTATTTTTCTGACAACTTTTTACTTTTACTTCCTACATTTTAACACAAATACCTGTACTTTCTACTCCTTACATTTTCAAAACAGGCTCATTATTTTAGGTTTAAAGCATCTGAGGAAGGTTTTTATCTCCCAGCATGCTTGCCTTCAAATATCAAATTGATTTGAGCCTAAATGGAGGGAACAATGACACATTAAAGACAATCCTATTGGTGTACCCATCACCAGTGCTTTTTGCATACAAAGGGATGAAAGAAGCAAAAACATATAATTTATAGTGCTTTACTCAGGGGTTAAAGTGGGCTGGAATGATCCATAATGGCGTTTTTGGTGCAGATGTCCATAAGTTGTGGTCTTGGTACTTCAGCATCTAGCTAGCCCTACCAAAGAGGAGCGAGCATAAAGGGAGTAACTTTTTTTAAGTTGCAGGTAATTTCAAATGCAACGTTTCTATCACCTAAACAAATATCAGCAAACACACAAACTGTTTGTGTGCAGTTTGTCTCACAGTGTGTCTGCTAGCTAAAGGTACAACTGCTGTATTTCCCAGATTGAGAGCTAACTTCACTCAGAGATGGAAAAAAAGAAGAAAGGAGGACAGGAGAGGAAGAAGAGAGGTTTATATTTAAAGGTAAGGACTGCTCAGTGGGATTTGGTAAAGTGAAGATTTAAAGCTTACATGTAAGTCCTCATTTTTTTAAATCAGATGTTGGATCTGTACATGATATGAAGTTATGTTTTTTCATATTGTGAAACGTCCTGCAAAACAAACTGTATACTAACTTTGTGTTATTTAAAGGTTGCATGAAAATACTCTGCAGTTTAGTACAGGATAAACAGGTTAGTTTGCCGTAATGTGGTGAATTTACAGGAATGCGTGATATTGGTCTGGTGCAGTGTTTGTGGTGTTCTTGGTCAGTGTTCGGTTACATCAAGTGTAGCAGAGATGAATTTGAATTTAAGCTGATGATACTTAGATTCATTCAATGAATGAATTCATTGAATTCAATCTTTATGCCAACTGCTGTCATTCAAAGAGCTACTTTTTACTTTCTTACTACATTTCAGAGACTGTACTTTTTCACTTTGACTTGAGTAAAGAAGTTGAATCAGTACTTCAACTTTTAGCATTTTTTTAACAAAAGTATCTGTACTTCTGCTTAAGTACAGAATGTCTATACTTTTGCCAGTTCTGCTTGTCTATAAACAAACATGCTTGGCTTTGGTTTGCAAAGTTGCATCTGAATGAATCACAACACATCTGACACTAAAGTGGAGATGCTTGGCTATATACAGTACTAAGTGTCAGGCACTGTGGTGGAGTAATGATTTGGGTGTGTTTTGCAGTCACAGAACCTGAGGAACTTGCAGTCAATGAGTCAACCATGAACTCTCACAGTACTCTAGAGTCAAATGTGAGGCCATCTGTCCAACAGCTAAAACTTGGCCAAAGTGGGTCATACAACAGTACAGGTGCTGCCCAGTCATGTCCACAAACCCCAATAAACTGAAGCAAGATTGTAAAGAAGAGTGGGCCCAAATTTCTCCACAACAATGTGAGAGACTGATAAAGTCATACAGGAAGTAATTACTTCAAGTTATTGCTTCTAAAGTTGGTTCTACAAGCTATTGAGTCATGTGGCGTGCTTAGTTTTTCATACTCTGCTTCTGCATTTTCTCTTAGTTTTTGTTAAATACATAATGACACTGTGATATGTCATGTTCTTTCTCTCAGGTTGTATTTACCTCATTTTAACATCCTGTAAGGACTAGATACATTTTTATTATATCTTAATATGTAAAGTCTTAGACTTGACAGTGTACTTTATTTTAACCATTACTGTAGCTATCTGTAGTAGGAGGCATTGCATCAGGCGCTGACAGGTAGGTGTTCTGCCTTGTTTAGCTTGTGGAGGAGATTTGTATTCTGTCTCCCTGTGCTTCACCTTAGTTTTGGAGGTCTAAGTGGGACGAGAGAAGGGTCAGTCATCACTTCACTGAACAATGATAATGCAGCGGTTGAATAATACTCATTATAATAATACTCACTGGGTCTGTTGACCCAGTGTTCTGAGTTTTGGACTTCATTTGGATGTTCATTTATGCATTCTATTGTTCCTGGTTTGTATGTTTGTATTTATTTCATGTAGTCTTGGTCTAGTTTTCAGTTGTCTTGGAGTTATCTCTCCCCGTGTCCCATCCTCTTGTGTCTACTCTAACGTGTTAAGTCTGTTCATGTGTCTGTCTCCCCAGTCAGTCCTGTCTTAGTGTTTATGTCCCGTCTTCTCAGTCGTGCTCCCGTGCCTGTCTGTTTCTCTCCATGGTCAGTCATGTCTCCATGTCTGTTTGTTTACGTGTCTCTCTCTCTCTCTCTCTCTCTCGTTCTCTCGTTTGAAAAATGACAGGACAAGAAGAAAAAGAAGCATCTAACTGTACACATACATTAACACACACACACACACACACACAACTCAACTAAAGGTGAACAATTCTGTGTGAAATAATACAACATAATAATGTCCTTGTGCTTTTTCTCCACAGATAAGCTGGTGTCTTGTAATAATGCAAGTGGGATTATACTCCGCTGTAATTATTTGTTACTGCTCATTTTAGTGGTTATAACTTTAACCTACGGATAGAATGAAGATTACTGCCGTCTACAAAGCTGGGCTCTTTATGTAAAATTACCAGAAAGAAAGGAGATGTGTGTGATGCCTGTGTCTGTGCCTCAGTCTTTTGTGCCAAGACATTGTACCAGAGTCCCAGTAAAGCTTAGTTTATTGTTAATCCAAGTGTACATAACATGCTATAAATACCATGAAAACATGAACAAGGATATACACAAAAGAAAATCTGTGTCCAGAATGATAACTGTCAGGCCTGGATTTCCCTCTGAATTACACTTACTACCGTGCCTAATTAAAGTTGATTAATGGTTGCAGATAGATTTGCTTTTTTCTAAAGCAATAGAAACACAATCATCATAACAGAAAATTCTTTTTAATGTTTAGTAAGTTCTAATCATTCATCACTGTATTTGACACAAAATGTATTCCTGTTTCAATTATGCATAATTTTTCTTGTTTACTTGTTGCTATTAGAACCACTGTCTGCATGCATTGTTTTGTTTACCTTGAGGCAATGAACCCTCACCAACTTAATGATGTCAATAAAGGGTTGCATTGTTATGAAAGAAACATACCCAAGATTTTTGACATGACCTTTCACATAAAAATTGTATCTGGTTGATGCTGATGTTTCACTACAGAAAGATTGTGGGGTTTTTTTGTTTATTTTTTTGTTTTGTTTAATTTGCCTCAGTGGTAACATTTAAACTACAATTGTATGCAAAAATGTCATCATTAGGTGTGAACAGGATGAAGATACGGATATCCTATGTCCAACAGAGGATGTTGACAGCTAATGTGAACAGAAGAATGATCCTGTGACCCTTTATCACTGGTCTTCCAATTCAAAATTATGTCCAGGGTCAACACCATGGCGTATAAACTGGACAGGCAACCAACTTGGACAGGGGGGCATGTGGCTCAAGTCATTTCACTATTCCATAAAAA
>VUQS01024939.1:18794-33161 GCA_015108495.1 Heterochromis multidens | reverse complement strand
ACCGACGGGAGCGCCGGCGCTCCCATTCGCATACTACCCGCGAAAACAGGAAGTGACGTCATTTTCGCGTGTAATTTAGTTTTTATGCTCAAATCCCATCAAATCGCCACTGGTGCTATTGAACAGTAAGTTTTGACCTTATATCTTTCTGAATATAAGTTCCTGGGACACTATGAACTGTGATTGCACTATTAGAAATAGTTTATCTTGATGTAAATTGCTGTCTTTTTGCAAATTGTGCACAAAATACATTTTTTACATGTTTGCTAAGGTTTATAGAAATGACTGTATCAAAAAAAAAAACCCGACTCACAATAGATGTCCTGTGGTTTGAAAGGACTTTGTGCAACTGTTTTTCTGTTACAATTTTGAGGGATACAGCTTTGACATTTCTGTATCTACAAAAATATGTGTAAAACATAACGTTTTTCAAGTTTTTCAAATATTTTTGGTGGTTTATTGCACTTTTTAGCAATTTATGTCGTTACTACTGACTTATTATACGCATATTATGATTTGGGATATAGAGGTTACAGTATATTGATGTATAGCAAGTTGAAATACTCCAAAAATGGCACTACAGCATGTAGAAATGTAAAGATAAGCTCTGGCGGAATTGTTCTATGGTAGGTAATAAAGGGTTAATACAATATGATGTTCATTTATGGTCCCCATTAGTGTCAAAAAGAGAGTAAAGCAAGGTATGCTTTACTGTGTGATTGACATTGTGCTAGCCTATGAGTGTTCAGTATCCCTTACTTTCTCCGCTCCTTGCTCGTCAAGTTCAAATCTCAAAGTTGGCGACAACAACCAATAGCCTCACCATCATTCTGGTGAAAAGATGCCTGTACTACAACCCTGAAACTGCAACAGTTAGCTTTTATTTCAGCTAAAGGTGTCACTCTGAGAGAAATTAACATTGCCTCTGGTTATGTGGTGGATGACATGCTCTCTATGCAATGAGGCAAAGTTAATACACACCCTCTGGATGTATAACCAACATGTGCAAGCTAACTGCAAAGGTATGTCATACTCTTTATAATTTACTTTTATCAGTTGTAATGTTCCGAATAACTTTTTATTGGCACCAATTACCCAGCACCAGTCATGACTGCTGTTAACAACAACTTAATAAGTTAATTAATTCAAGGGGCATATTTATTGTGCTCTCTAATCTATGCCACATCTCCGCTTTGCAGCAAATTAGTCTCCAGCAGAGCAGAATTACAATAAAGCAAAGGAAGTGGAGGTATATAATAGCTTTTCCCGTTCTGGAAACAGGCTCTTTCTTCCACTGATATACAGTATTGAGATAACTAAATATGATCTGTGATAGTCTAATTCTGATAAAGAGCCACTTTGGGTGTTCTTTGTGATCAGGAAGTCTTTCTGGGGCTGTGGACATAAATTCTGACTCTCAGAATATATGCTGCATCTGGCTCCTTTCCAGGACAACCAAGATAGTTTACACCAGAGTTCAGTTTTTATTTGATTCCTGTAAGCGAATCCAAATAAATTCAAATTTAAATGTAGCTATTTAAAATGTTGTTGGGAAGAGCCTTTAAGGGGCAGAATTAATGTCATTAAAACAATATAGTAAATATCAAAATCACATAAAAGATCCAAAGAAAAAAAAAGTTTTGCAAAATATATTATAGCACCATTTTTAACCATTCTGGTTAACAAATCTTTCCACACTGGTGCATTTATATTACTGAAAAGTGTCTTAGTTCTTCTGGATGAAAAAATACTGCAAAAGGTAGGATATATTTTTCAAGGTGTGTGGCCACTGACAGCGACATATGTTTTAGTAGAGAGTGCATGGTTGTGCTATAAATAGCTTGAGAAACACATTAAGTTGGATAAGTGTAGACCATTAGAAACCATTAGGTCTCACTGTATATGTCTGTTTTGCTTTTCTTCAGGGGCTTCCTCTGTCCAAGCAGATTGGATTTGTGTGCCATTTGCACAGGTATAGAGCAGTACTAGTAGAGTGGATCTCTTGTGTGCATCTCAGAATCAAACTTTGTAATCATAAAATGGTATTAAAAAACAATAAATATAATTCAATACACAATATATACAAACTTAACAAATAATATAGAAATAAAAAATGCACATTACAAGCTATGTCTATAGGTTTCTAGTCATCTAAAGAAAATGTCGGACAACTGAAATCCTACATACTCATCAACCAATCAATTGGTGGCCACACAGTGTGTGTTGTCCATTCTCCCTGCTAGCCTTTTTTAGTCTACATGATGTTAACAAAAAATGATGTAACAGTAAAAGCTTAACCTTTTTAGGTAATACGCCATATTGTTGAGGTCTTGGCCATCAGCAGTTTTCTCAAAACTGGCATCTTTGTTTACATGGTCTCAATTAGTCTAGAACCAACTTTATGTAAATGATGAAATTAATTAAGCTACCAGTCACCTTTATGTTAGAGTAAGTCCAAAGTTGTAAAAAGGCAGCTGTGTTTTTCACAGATAGTCTGTTCCACCTGTAAGCCCTAAAATAGGTGTCGCTGCTCTATCCATACCAGAAACCTGATTTGTTCTACATTTGCAAAAAGGGCTTCTTCCTGCTTCTTTCACAATAAAAGTCCTTGACTTTCGCACTGTGTGACTGATATACATAAAATGAATTACAAAAGTTTATCAAAGCATTTTTTGACAGATTCTAGGATTAAAGTCAAATTTGATCTTATCTATGAAATGAATTAATAAAAAGTACGTTTTCCCTTTTTTTTTTTGTTCAAAATGTCTAATATACAGCAAATCAGCTCTGTTTTGGCACAGAATGTTTGTGAAGCAGATTTTGGGATCCATGAACACAAATCTTATTTGCAAAAAAGAACAAATGTTGTGTTAATTTAATTCAAACTTTCTTTTATAAACCTCTTTGTAGAAACAAGCACAAATATACTGTGTGGATGTGAACATAATGTAGAGCTATCAGGCTGCAATAGCATAGTCATTTTAACCAAAACCAGCAAGAAAGCGATTCTTTTTCATCTATAGCTGCGAGAGGGAGGATGTGCATTTTTGCACATGCTTAGAACAAATTGGGTTTCTGGTATGGATCACGTAGTGACACCCAGAAATGAGTCAGCATTTTTGCACTTTCAGCTCCCTTGTCTTAAAATTTTTTTTTTTCCACGTTTGGTTAGATGATCTGAAATAGTGTCTGCGCTAAACACAAGGTTTAAATATTTTACATTTTGCTCTATAAAATTATGCAAGTAAATCAGCACACTTATGAATGTTATTGCTATTACGTAGGCCAGAGAGTTTTCTAATAAGTGGCTGCAGACTACAGAAGTTATCAGCTACTGTGGTGTAGTTTCTTTATAGGCTAACAAAAGCGTTTTAACTTTAGTGCATTTATGCCTCAAAAATCATAAAAGTAGTATTAGTTTATGAAATTACTTTGTGTAATTATCACGAACTTAGCCACTCGAGAAATCCAATTGGCTTTTTGTCAAAATGCATGAAAGCTAAATCACAAGATAAGGAGATTAAAAAGATTAAAATTAGAATATTACAGAGAACAAATCCATAGAGCATTTTCACCGCTGCCATCTTAGCTTTTTGAAACCAGAGAAGTGCGTAGCAGCTCTGTTTGTAAAACAAAGAATCACTTCATGCTCATATGACACCTTAATATCCAAATTAAACATTATCTTATATTTAATAAGATGTAACACCAGCAATTGAGCCCATAAAACCATCATGAAAGTACTAACTTTGTATGAATCTAGGGGGCTGATGGCCCCTTTCCCATAGACTTCTAAACAACCAGACAACAACAACAGGAAATGCCGGCCATTAGAAAGTATGCAGGTTTAAGACTTTACTTTTCACGCCTTGAACCTGTGTATGCTAATTTTTTTATGTACAGTATATGATGAAATCACAGGACTGGAGGGTAGAGGGGGCCAGCGATAATATAAAACCAGGAGAGATGGGCTGAAATAACTACAGAAGATGCAGTTTGTCAGGCGTGAAGTGTCCATGGTTTAAATGAAGTGGGGGGTGTGGTATTTCCCTCCAGCTTAGATGTCTTCTGCTATCCATTTGACAGTAGGTGGAGAGAAACCGTTAAAGAAGCGGGGCTTGTGAGTGTTGACGGTCTCCGCCCTGTGGTGTCGTGTGTCTTGAGCTCTTCCACCTGAACAGAGTGTGCCGGGTGCTTTTCTCCTGCAGCTAAACTTTCCCTCTGAGCTGTGAAACCTTCCTCATTGGAATTGAGAGCACATTTTTACTCATGAGTTTCAAAGAAACGCTGACATCAGGCTGTCTCAGTTTTACCTCTGTATTTTTTTTTTTTTTAAATTAATGTGTTTATGGTTTTATGAACATGGCACAGAGGCTCTTTGTGGCCATTTTGCTTATTTGAGCTGAAAGTGTTTTTCCTTTCTGTCTGTATGTCTTAGTGTAGCAGCCCTAGCCAGTATTGATGTTAAGAGCCTGACTAAGGGGCTCATTCACACTAAACAGCCTTGACTTAACACAAGCTGAATATTTTAATATCCCAGTCAGACATGCAAGGTTTTATTGAGTGCTGCCTTATTTGACTCCGTGTTGCTAGATCTGGAGTAAACCAAATGCACAGATATGTGTGTGTGTGTGTGTCCACTGTCTGGAAGTGACAAAAAACACGTCTGCACTCCAGCTGATGGAGTAGTTACTTTCATAAATCATGAGTACATCTCATAACATCAAGTTTGGTCTGAGACCCTAGGAATAGGATGCACAATGAGCCTGTGAGTGCATGTATGTGTGTGTTTGTTCTGTCTCCAGATTGAATTCATAATCTTCCCATTTGCCGTTTCATCTGTTGTAGTGGGAAATGATGCATCACTCCCTTGGTGCCAGAAATAATAATATTCTCCAAAGTCAGATATCTCTCCGCTGAGTGCCAATACCAGATAATTAACTCCAAAATTAACTTAGGAATGTTTTCCTAAACTATTACACGCATTAAACACACATAAACAAATACATACGAGTGCATGACTAATAAGTTTTACTGGAGTTTCATGTTCTGTGTGAAAGAAATGTGGCTAGGTGATAACGTTTTCTCCGGAAGAGACACATCACCTTCAGGCGCGTTTCTGTTTGACTGCTCCCTGGAGTAATAATGTCCCTCCATTTTTTTTTAAATATTTATTTTATTTTGGAAATGGAAAAAAGAGAAATGACATATGCTCCTGAAGCTGCAACCATGAATCATTGATGAATGGCCCACATCCGACAGTTGCAGGTGCCCACACATAGCGGTGCTTTTGTTACCAGAGCTGCACTTTCATTTAAAGAAATGAAGACAGATTTCTGACATTGTGCGCTCCCACATCAAAAGTCCAATTACTTCAAACCGCACAGACTGATATAACTGAAACAACACAGTAATAGGAAAAATCAAGTAAAATCCACAGAATGGAGCAACAATCTGTCTAATCATTCTGTACAGTCCTGTTACATGTTTAGGTTGTGGTTACTGTCAGGGTTGGAGGCATGTTGTTCATCCTTACTTTCATTATAATCCACTGAAAGGTTGCTATTTATATGGAATCCCATGAGATTGTGTTGTCGAAAACCCATTACAAATTTGAAATTACAATATTATTATAAATTATAATTCTACAAATATTTTTAGTACCAAAAAATTACACTATTATTACAATATTTGTACAAATTAGAAATTACAATATTATTACAAATTATAATACTTCTAGAATTATTTTTAGTACCAAAAAATTACAATATTCTTACAAATTACAAAATTAGAGACCCATGTTTACATTAGGACTTAGAGATAATGTGCAACATAGTGAAGGTCACGGTTGCAGGAGTAGGGAGGAAATCAAACTGCAGCTGGAATATCTGCATGACTGATGTAGCTTTGCAAAACTTTTCCCCCAAGAAAGACCTGGAAGAGATTTGGAACAGATAATAAAGATTAAGCCATCATTTACAATAACAGTGCTCACAATTTTACTACATATTCAGTTCTACTCATTGTTGCAACTCTAAAGGACTGCTCCAATCCAGTTCTACATTTTGTGTGTTTTAATAGAATTTAAACTAATAAAATACTTTTCTTTTTATTTCTGATGACAGTGATGTTTGCATAGTGGTAGTTGCTTGGGTTGAAGATGGCATTTGCTCTGGAAACGGTTAAAGTACTCGTATACTTTTTTAAAACTTTGTGATAATACATGCATACTTAAGTAGGTTTTGAACGGCAGACTCTTACCTGTAATGGAGTATTATCTTAGTGTATTATTAATAATTTTACATAAATAAATAAATTCTCCTGTCACTACTGACAGAGGTAAAAGACTGCAGATAGGCATCCCTCCTTATTTACTGTGATGGAGCTTAGGCGACAGAGGTATTTGTACATGGTTACTCTGCTTATTCACATTTCATACATGCTTCAGTGTGATAAAACAAAGCGAGTACTTTGACCATTCTTAAGTCTGGTAACTAGGTAGTTAGAGGGAATTACTAGAAGCTAATTTTTTGTTGTTCCAGGTAAGCTGCATGTTAATTTGATTATTTTTCCCTTTCGTGCTGTTGCAGCTCTATGATGAGCCAGAGGTGTTAAGGCTCAAAGCTGATTCAAATGATCTTCAGTATCCTGCAGTAAGGTTATACTGTCAGTTTCAGGCACATCATTCTGGTTTCAAGTTAGAGATCTAATCCTCCACTGACTCCTATACAGTGATTTTTTTAGCTAACTGCTTCAGCTAGCTCCTCTCTGCCAGCTGATGGAAGAGTTTGCTGGTGAACCATAAGCTGAGTAATCACAGCTGTTCCCAGTTACAGATAACATTTTATTTTTTACAAAGCTCCAATGCTAGCTACTTATGACAACTACTGAACAAACATAAACACGTCCTTACAGCAAGCATATGGTGAATCCACTGTGATCTGTCCATCTGAACCTGCCCTGCATCGGCACGACCACCACTACCAGCTGACTAATGTGACACTTGAAGACTGAGTAATACGCCACCTGGTGGTACGTATTGAGCATGTGAGAAAGCCTGAGCCTGTAAACCTGAGGTCAGGGTTTATTAACCCTTGACTTACGGAAAATTCTCTCCAGACAAATTGCTGCACAAAGTTTAGCAAAAGTGTAAAAAACAGCCCACTGAAAAGCTGGGTGACTTGTAAAAGATAACGTGTTTATTTTCAGTGATTTGAGCAAATCTTTGAGGCTTTTCAATCATTAATATCTACTCTAAGAGTTTGAAAGAAGGCAACTAGACTTCTTTAAGCTGTTTGAAGACATTTCACTTTTCATCCAAAAGGCTTCTTCAGTTCTAAAACCAAATGGTGGGAAGTCCCAGGTATTTAAACCCTAGTGGGGGTTGTCTCTTGAGAGGTGGTCATTAACCCACTATTGATCATGTGAGTCGTCACATGAGCCAAGGTGTGAAAAGAGGTTTTGGGTGAATCCACTGTGAGACCGGTTTCAAAGGGATAGCACCTAGCCACTACAGATATGTTGATGACACCTGGGTCAAAATCAAAACCCAAGAAGTAGAAGCCTTCACTGTTCACATCAACTCAGTGGATAGAAACATAAAGTTCACCCGGGAAGATCCAAAGGATAATAGTTTGCCGTTTCTGGACTGTGCTGTGCGCATTGAGAGGGATGGAAGCCTCAACATTGAAGTTTACCAGAAGCCCACACACACAGATCAGTACCTACTCTTTGACTCCCACCACCCTCTGGAACACAAACTTGGGGTGATCAGGACCCTGCAACACCGAGCAGAAAATGTTCCCTCTGAGGCAGAAGGGAAAGAAAAGGAACACACACATGTAAAGAAAGCTCTTAAAACTTGTGGTTATCCCAACTGGTTCATCCCAAGGACAAAACTCCCAAACACAAACTAAGCAACATAGTGTCTGCTGTATAGTGCAGTGAAGAGTGCTTGGACCTCTACATTGTAAAAACCAAACAGCCACTCCATAAACACATGTCACAGCAACGAAGAGCCACCTCGACAGGACAAGACTCAGCTGTACATCTGCACCTAAAGGATAAAGGTCACTCTTTCAAGGATGCCAATGTTCACATTTTGGACCGAGAAGACAGACGGTTTGAAAGAGGAGTAAAAGAGGCCATCTATGTCCACTGTGAACGACCATCGTTGGACAGAGGTGGTGGCTTACGGCACCAAATGTCAGCCACATGCAATGCAGTCTTGAGATCCCTTCCCAGGCGCCTCAACCCCCCTTCACACCTTGCATCAGGTGACCTCAATAGGACAGATGATAGGTTGGGGCAAGGTCTCACAGTGGACTCACCCGAAACCTGTGGTGATAATGACCCACGCCTTTTTTCACACCTTGGCTCATGTGACGACTCACATGACCAATAGTGGGTTAACGACCACCTCTCAAGAGACAACCCCCACTAGAGTTTAAATATCTGGGACTCCCCACCATTTGGTTTTAGAACTGAAGAAGCCTTTTGGATGAAAGGTGAAACGTCTTCAAACAGGTTAAAGAAGTCCAGTCACCTTCTTTCAAACTCTTAGACTACCATGTCCTGGATGACTGAGAACCTACACAGACCATTAATATCTATGCACGCTTACAGATTTATTTACACATTTACAAATCTGATTACACACACATTCTGAATACACATTTGCAGATTCATCTACACATTCACAAATCTCTGTACAGATTTACAGATGTATTCACACATTTACAAATCTGATTACGCTTAGTACACACACACGGATCGGAATATACACACACACAGCTTTCAATACGTACACATGAATCTCCACACAAATCAAAATGCACACATGCAAATTGAGATACACATGCACAAATGCTTTTGCTACAATCATAGCCCCATATTTTACTCTGAATGGCAAACGACATCTGTATCTGTCGCACTTTTCACAGTTTCACTACACTTTTTTGAGTGGGTACCTCTCACAGAGTTTGAACTTCACTATTTGACAGTTGAATTTCTTCTTTCACCAAGGTCATCACAAAGCATATTATATATAGTATGCTTTATATAGAATATAAATATGATATGAATAATATGATATTATTTTAAATAGGATAGTTATAGAATTTGAAACAAAAACACATCCAAATAAGTACCCCCCAGTTAGGTACCTATAAGGATGGACTGGGCATATGGTCATGTGGCTTCAGGCCACAAGACCATGACATGACTTTAGCAGAAAATTCCAGTCAGTTTTAAACTTTGCTCCTCTTGATGTTGCATAGAGCCACTTCCTAAGACACTCAAAATAGCATAATGAATAATAATTATCCTGCCACACGAAGCAACAAACCAGCTCACGTGATTAGGGTGCAGAATTAAAATACAGATTGGTGCAACAAGTTGGTGTAACATTGGCAATGCTTTTTAGTGACGAAAAAACATGAGGTTAACACATAGAACATGGGGAGACTTTAACTGTCAACAGTATCTCTCAACAGCAGATTGTCAGCTGATCTTTGCAATAACTTTGTATAGGTAGTCGTGTTCTTCCTTTCCTTTCCCAGTACAGCGGCATATTTCCTGGTTGGCATTTCAGATGTCCTCTCATTTACATTTGTCTCCTTGTAGACTCCCTCATTGCTGTTGTAAAAGTGCTGACCTAATCAGTCATAATCATCCTGATTTTTAATCCTAAATATGAAATGTGTTAAATATAGTTAAGACGGCCCCATTGAGTCTGTGAGCAGTTTGGGAGGTTTAAGAGTGGTTCTGTAAATAGCAGAAAATCTGGGCCGAGCAGGGTTCTGCACCAGATATTTCTCCCTCGGATGCTGGGCGAGGGAATAAAACTCCTGGAGTCTGAGGCCAGCAGTAGAAGCCCCTTAACCCTCAAGTGTTTGCTTGTGTACCTGTTCTGTTGCAGCATTCTAGAAACGATAAAGTAACATAACAATCTAGCTGGTGTAACAATGTGTGAAATTGACTTTAGAATGCATATAAATGTTGATATTTGCAGTCACTGGTCATTAAAAAGCCCATGCAGAGAGTTTTATGAGTAATAAAAGAATAAGAAATGCTTTGAAGAATCAGAAGTGTCTTTTATGGTTTTCACAAAAACTGTTCCCATATTTGTGCAAATATTATTTTTGTTTGAGCTTTGGTACTGCTGGATACTACATGTCTTAGCGTTTTGTTTCAAGTTTCCACATATCACTTCTGTAAGTTGCATACTGGACCATGATTGGTGTTCCAATTAATCACTTGTTTTTGCTATGAAACCAACACATTCTCACTCCCAACCTGTCACATACTGACATTTGGAGAGGGTCCCTTCTTGTCATATTTTAAAGTCTACATGAAGAGGCTGAAGGGGTGATGGTTGCAGAAATCTCCCAAGAAACAAGACTTTGTTTCAGCATTTTGTTTTTTTACTTTTCGATTTCTGCTCTGTTTAGTTTAAGATAAGATAAACCTTTATTAGTCCCACAAGTGGAAAATTTGCAATGCAGTTTAGGCAACAAAACAACTTTAGTCAAGACTGCTTTAGTCAAAAAAGAAAAGAAGTCCTTCAGCAGCAATTTATACTTGGTGATATGACTCTGTTCTGGCATAGGTAGAAAGCCTAAGGCAGGGAGAGCACACCTCCTTGCCCTTTCATGTGCATACATGGAAAGCCTGAGGCAGGGAGAGCAGAAGCAAGACCCACCCTTAAGGTACAGAACAGAGCAGGCATCAGTGACATCAAACATGACATTGATTAAGTCAGACACAGCATGAAAAAGAGGAGCTGTGGTGGAGGCAGGTTCCAAAGCATCTTGCAGAGGAGGCATCAACAGTAGGCAGGTGAAATCAGCTTATATACTGTGCCCGATATGAGATTTGCCATATGGATGTATAAAAGGGTATCTTAATGTCAAGCATGATTATAGGAAGAGGTTTGATTTCGTGGCCTGCGTGCACTGATTCTGAATTGAATTAGGATTAGGAAATGATCTCGGTTTGGATAGAAATGAACCACGTTAAATTTGTAACCACATGTTAGAAGATAACAAGCTTCAGCTGCAACAAGCTTCCCCTCCACTTTCTCTGTTATTGTGGCAAGTCCCACAGTGGTGACAACAGCAGCAGAGGCAATTTGGCTATGGCCTCATGGCGTCAATTTCAACTATCAAAGGCCTTCTACTGAAGTTGACTGGAGTCCCCCGAAGCCTCGATTATACTTCCCGCATCCATTAGTCCATCAGGGTCTGCTCAGGTCAGAGTGACGTAAATTTCGTCATCGGATGGTAAGCTTGAGGATCTGTCCAGGCATCCATGAACCTGCCTGTTTTTTTTTTTGTGACCATGTGGAATTGTCCATGGAGAATTTACTTCACAATGCACCAACTATGCATGCGCCCCAGGTGGCGGACTTCAAAGAAGGTATAACAGGAACGACTATGCCGTCTAAATCGTAATTTATGGTCCTGCAAATGTGTCCGTCTGTGTACACATTTCAGACAGCAAGCACGCTCCTGTGCAGTTCTCCAAATTCCCAACTGCACGCCGCTGGAAGCGGATGACGTATGTGTCTGCCGAATGGTGAATGGTTGACTAGTGGGCCGAAATAGGGAAGGGAGCGACAGCGAAGTTCAGCAGGAACTGGAGAACTGCAAAAAAACTTCAAAGACCAAAAAAAAGTCCAGCATGAAAAGCACAGACAATGTCTGCAGTGGACACATCTCATTGTTTTTAACACTCAGTTTCACTTCAGCTCTTTGTATGTTATAACTTCACTCTTCTCCGCGGCTGGCTGACTGACCAACAACAGCACAAGCAACACTGACCCACAGACTGGTTGTACCACATACTTTGTACACTGCCTCCATCGACAACAGAGCGCTCTACAGGCAGATGGGCCATCTGCGACTGCAAGCGCGCTACCGCCACTGAACCATAAATTCCACTTAATGCTGTCGGGTTTCCAGCTGTCCATGTCTGCAACGGAGTATAGCCAAGGCATGAGTGTTAAAAATAAGACTAAAGATTGCCTCCAGATTCTGCCTATGAATATGTAGAATCTCTTGGCAAAGGACAATATTTTTGGGATTGGACGTTTTCTAGTTTCTGTTGGTAGTTTGGAGTGCTATTGACCAGTCACATTTGAGCAGGCTTTGGTTGCATGATTGTTTTTTTCTTCACAGAAACATAGCCTTTCTGACAACAATTCTGTCTTTTTTTTTTTACTTTTTTTTTGAAAAGCCATCTCATTAGGTTGTTGAAAATATGTCTAGAAATTACATCTAAATTTGGTTTCAAAATGAAAGCACACTCTTTCTCCTCAACGCCACCTAGACAAAACCCAGAATCTTCCTGCTATGAGACAGCAGCAACAACCACTGCAACACCATTCCATCCTAGCATATAGAAGGAATACGTTTTGACCCTCCAGAGGCTCATTTAAATAAGCTCATCATACAACGCACACTGAGACATAACCCCAAGAGAAACATTTACTTCCAGTTATACATAAAAGGCATAATCACAGTTGTATTTAATTAAAAAAAGGAATTGTGGAAATCTAATCAAGGCCATTTTACAATCAAATAAATTGTGAAGACGTATTTTAAAAAATGACTTATTTTCATTTTTAATCAACAGCTAGGCGTGTTCTAGACAACTAGATCTGGACTAAACGTTTGAACCAAACGTAACACAGTTTGAGCAAATGGTTGAAATGAGGTTGAATTCAAGTCTTTGTAATAGCCTTTTCCTTTGTAATAGACTTTTCACTTTGCAACCATTTTTAGAGAAAAAGAGAAATTTTAAAGTTCATTAATCAGATTGGTCTCTGCCTCCTCCGTAAATGAGAATCCATAATTGATAGATGAGTAGGTTTTAAGCTCTGCAGTGTCACAAACTCCACTGGCAGCCTTAAACTCAGATGTTGGGTCAGTTAACAGAAGCTTTTAGCAGATAATTAAAGATATATATTAGATGTATGAAGGTGCTTTGCATATTGGTAAGCCCGCATAAAATAAAAAAATGACTCTTCTCATTTTGACGATGCAAATAATGCATCAATTATTGACAGAGAAGTTCGACTTGTATCACTGTAGGACTAAAACTTCCATGCTCCACCCACACGCCATGTTTCCATCACTGCCGGTCTTAGGACCATTGTGCCCTTTCACACTAGACAAAAACCCTACTAACTTCAGGCTTAGGAGGAAGAAAAAAAAGAGAAGGGAAGGTGGCATGCTGTTGGATTTTTTTTTTAGTCTGAGCAACCAGCTCTAGGCTACTCCCATCATAGTTTTAGAAGTATGACTGCAGAAATATCTTCTGAACAGAGAAAAGTCTTTGAATGCTCCTTTGTAGCCTTTTGTGTTCCAATTGCCACTGATGTGGAGGTAATCATGTCAAAGTGAGCACTGATTTTTGTCAGTTTAACGTCACCTCATTAGCTGGCAGACATGGATACCTTGCTAAACACGACTGCAACGCTAAGGTCACCTGCTCATTTTAGCACACATTCACTGAAAACTATACTTGAAGCAAAGTTCCACTTGTCAACTCTTTACTGCTGTTTCACACGGTGACTTTTGTTGCAGCTGGAGAAAAAAAATAAAGAACAACTGGTGAATGCGTTTTTAAAGGATTTTGATCTCAAATGTATGTATGGATGTCGGGGAGCTAGGCAGCATTAAACAGCCCAGTTTCTGCATGCAGTTTGATGTGACATTCTCTCTCATCCAAAGAGAACAGTGGGTAGCGTTGGCTAGTCTATGTGATGGTCCTGTATTATCCTACACAGATCAGGCGTTGTTTCCAACTGGGGCCACCCATGCTGAAAATATATGAATTTTCAACACTGTAATGAAGTGAAAAGCTGTGAATGGGAAGGAGTTGAGGTTAAAACTTAGTTTTGAAAGGGTAAACTGTGTCTGTTTTGACACCCTCATTTTTATGGCAGACATGATCAGAGCTGTAGAGCATTCTATGATGAATAAATAGCAAACACAATGAAGAAAAACTGTTTTATAAGTCTTAACTGCTGCAGGAAATTATGATAATGATGTTCTCAGCTCTGTCAGAATTAAAGGTTTAAGCAGTGTGTGATGTTTTATTATCAGCAGCAGCATGAGTCATAATGCTTCTTTTAGAGGTGGAAAAACTCTGGATGGGTGGCACGGTAGTGTGGTGGTTAGCACTGTCACCTCACAGCAAGTAGGTCCTGAGTTCAATTCAGTTTTTATTTATATAGCGCCAAATCACAACAACAGTTGCCTCAAGGCGCTTTGTATTGTGAAGACCCTACAATAATAGAGAGAAAACCCCAACAATCAGATGACCCCCTATGAGCAAGCACTTAGCGACAATGGGAAGGAA
>VUQS01024939.1:3667-14319 GCA_015108495.1 Heterochromis multidens | reverse complement strand
CCTTTTTTTCCCTCTTTTTTTGTTTTTTTTTTTTTTTTTTCCCCCTTTTGGATATTTCTGCTTCTTGAACACTCTTCTCTTCATCTCTCTTCTCTCTGTCATTTTCCTCTGTAACTCTACCTCTCCTTCATTCTCCCTTTATGTACATGATGTTGTAGACAGCACATGAACTCAAATTCAGTTCCAGTGTCATGCATCTCCTCCACTTTGATCAGATGTGACTATTGTCTACCCTCCGAGACACAGTCTGGAATTGCCTCCTGATATGCCCCCACTCTGGTAAAGTGAGATGTGAGCCCCCTCTGTGCTCCGGCAAACACAGGGGGCTTTTGTGTGTATGTGTGTGTGTGTGTGTGTGTGTGTGTGTGTGTGTGTGTGTGTGTGCACAGTGAGTAAAAGAGGGAAGAGAGTGCAGCAACGAGAGCGCATTAGCATGGTTTGCTAGCTTGCACACTAATGCAGATTGAGGTCCTATAATAGCCAGGGTTCATTCAGAGTCATTCTCCCACAGATTTCAGCAGGCGCATTCTATATGGTGGAGGGGGGAAAAAAAGGGGAAGAACCTTCATAGATCTCCAAATGCTGATAAAAGTCACAAAGAATGGCTATATCTAATTTCCCATATGCCACAAGTATCACTGTTCACGCAGTCACCAAAACACCCACGCCATTTCATAGCAGCCAATTAAATTAATGAATGGATCGTTTTGATCCATGGCCAGTACAATTCCACCACTTCGACTCTTGTCAACAAAAGCCTAATTATTTTTTCTTCACTGCCACGTCAGAAAAGGAAAACTACCGTGGAAATGTTGACAATTCTTCTCTCATTATGTTAAGTTTGTTTTTTTTTTTTCTCCTGAGAAGATGAAAAGTGGCTTTTTTTTAAGGGGTGGGGGGGTAAAATGATTTGGTTCTGATTAGAAAAGTAAGTAAAGGAGAGGAGGAAGAAAAATGAGGTGGACACTGAAAGAGAGAATGTTTGAGTGTTTCAAATGAGTGCTTGGATATGCCTGGGGTTTAAGAGCTTTAAGAATTATAGCCAATATGAAACATGCAGCAGAGCACAGAGGGAAGGCTCCCATCCAAAACACTATTATTTCCCAGCAGACATATTCAAAGAGGCTCCTATCACCCCTGAAAAATAAAAGTATAATATACACGTTTCTACAAAATTTATTTTAAATTACACAGAATTTTCAAATGCCTCAGACTGCTCATCATGGGCTTCTATGTCATTCTTTCCCCCCGAAAAAACGTACTAATGTCATAATGAAGTTTTATCCTGTGTGCAGCTTAAACTTTCCCATTTATTCTGCTGCATTAGCACTTAGCAATAATAATCTTTACAGCTCTGGAAGTCATGAAAGTGTCTGCATGAAACCAGATCTCCTGTGTCTGTAAGTATCGTAACATGACATAACTGACTATGTCCAATGATCTTAAAATTTCATGAGCACAGACGGCAGGCTGGACATAATGAGGGTAAATAAAGAATGAAGCAACATCTCCATGTGTTCTAAGCATATGCCCACATAAAGTCACAACACAACAAGCACTCCAGTAGACAGATAGCAATCTTATGTAATTACTTCTAAAATACTATAGGCAAGGGATGCTGAGGTAGAAAAATAGAAATGTCCTGAGCAGGCAACCAAAACATCTATGTATCTTGAACTTGACCCAGCTTGCTCACTAATCTTCTTAACTCAAGGTGATGGATGGTGGACGAAAAACACAAAACCGTCAATAACAGAATTTCCTTTGTTATTTCCCAATTTCCTCTGAAACAGCAACAACAGCAGTGTCTAAAGTGGACTCACTTGGTGAATAAAGTAACAGTTATCGCCATTCACAACCACAATTGCCTTTGCCTTCTGAAAGGACACATTAGACAGGAAGTGTTTGAGTGCATCAGTGCATAGAGAAATTTAGAAGTTCAAGGTCTGTCCATAGCATCAATGGACAGAATTTCTAGGCCAAAGGGGAAGAAGGTGTTGGGTTTAGTGGTCTTTCCTGTGGAGGTTGTGGTCCCGTTGATTACAAACTACCTCAGTGCGAGTTGGAGATCAGAGTGCAACGTGGCTGGAATGAGAATTAGCAACCCAAAGTCCATTTCATTCCAAAAGCATGAAGTGCCCAACTCCAGGTTGGTGGAGGAATAGAAGAGTGGGAGACTGACAGATGGATTGCTGCAGTGTCTACAATGTGTCGGACAGTGTACCTGTATGTTGTGGTGAAGAAAAACCTGAGCGTTAAGGTAAAGCCGTTAGTATCTTGGTTGATCTAAATTCGTATCCCTCACCTACAGCCGCGAACTGTGTGTAGTGACCGACAGAATACAATCAGGGGTACAAGCAGCTGGACTTTCTCTGAAACATGTCTATGCTCACCCTTAGGCAGGTGAACATGCTCACTTGTGGACACAGACACGGGCAGCTGCAGTCACCAGGGACGAGTAGTCATTCCTGTTCCTTTTTTCACCTCTCTTTGAAGTCTGCCTGAAGGGTGCTTGCACTGTGCATTGTAGTGGAGTGTCTCTGTAGACGAGTCAGTATGGTCACAAAAAAATTGGGATTCACGTGGACAGAAGGGTTGGAAAAGATGATGAAATTGTCACTAGGACCCATACTTTCAGAAACTATAACAACCGCATTAGAGCTAGGGCAAGGAGGGTCTCTGAGCAAACCTGCTGCTCCTCCATATCAAAAGAAACCAGTTGTGGTGGATCGGGCATCCGACAAGGATGCCTTCTCGACACAGGTGAGGATATTTCAGTCTTGTCGAACCTAGAGGAGACCTTGGGGCAGACCCAGGACACCCTGGAGAGATTATGTTTGAACCTTGAGGAAGTGGCTGGTGAGAGGGAGGTCTGGGCATCTCTGCCTGGACTGCTATACCCACTATCCAGAAAGGTGGTAGAAAATGGATGGATTTAAATATCAAAGAGCCACATGTTCTCAGTAGTTAAGATCTTTATTGTTTTCTCAACTAATTAAAACATTTGTTATTGTCTGAGAAAGTCTGATTGATGGATTTATGTGGCTCAAAGTAGGAAATGAGTCTACAACAAAGATGTGTTTGAAACAATGACAGTAAACATAAACATAAACAAGTTCTTTAAATTAAGAGATTAAAATATAATTCATTCAAATCAGTTGCTTATTTAATCTGGATATATTTCAACCAGTGATTAAGTAATCACTTATGACATTGTTCATTTAACCATGTTATATTATGATAAATCTAGACAATTCTTAATATATTATTGTGGACTCACAAGTCCTTTATGCTTATGGGTGTAATAAGTAAAAGTAAATCACAACTGACTCCAACAATTAAGCTTGACATCACAATTTGCCATGCATTATCTTTTTTCATCATTGAGTCTAGTCAATTACACAATAGTGAGAGGGGATAAACATCTCCATATGGTCCTTAAAATAAAAGCCTGAGTGGATTAACTCAGGTTAATAAAGATGCAAAGCAGACACGTGTAAGGATAATATACCTCCCACAACCATGTACCACAGCAGGCATATAATCCACACTAAACTGCAACCAGCTTGTCTATAAATTGACTCATCATGACTGGTGATGCAAAATTGATTCATTAGAGGTTCACTTACCCCAAAGCATGGAGCAGTCTCAAACAGAGGATTAAAACCTACCGTGGCACCTGGGCAAAAAGTTTGCCATTTGCACTCACGGTCAACAAAAGCAAGATTTTCAGCATAAAGCGGTTGTTTATGTTTGCAAACATTATCTTTATTGTTTAGCATGCCAGCTCCTGAGCTCATGCTGTTTGCTGGCCAAAAATGTTATTTGCATTGTCAACCAGGTGCCATAGATTTTATTAGCTAAAGTGATACAGCACGTAAGCCAATAAAACAAGCAAAACCTATTCAACTCTGCTTTTACTTACTCTGCCAAAATGTTGAGTGGTTTCACCTCCCCATTTGTTGAGTGCAGCTTTAAATTTAAGCAGACATGATGAAGACAGACTTCTCTGGCTTCTTTTTCAATACACTTCCTTGGAATCAAACACAACAGACTTATGTTTTCATGTTGCTTTTCCAATTGATTTCCCCAAGTGTCAGTGGCCTTTAATCTTTAGGACATTATTACATTACGTAGCTGTATACTCATTGTCAGGTTGGATTTAAGCATGAAAAAGTCTGTAAGCTAGCATACGCTCAGCGTCAATGCTATGATTCCAGTGTTTAGCAACTGTAGGATAGGCTGTCTTCAAACTCCACTCATCCACATACTTATTCATCAATCATTTTTTGTTTTCTACGTAGCACAGTAGCTAGTGAACAAACGTAGAGAGCTGTTATCTGTCGGACAATACTTAGAGGTACTGCTCCAAGTACAGTATAATAATGCACAGGATATTTCTCATAGTTATCAATGTTAACGTGTACATAGCATCAAATGTGGTGCTCTTATAGGATAAGTTCACAATGTAATTGGCAATACAAATGATCTAACATGCTTCTGTAGGTCAGTCTAGTTCCGTCAATGTATAATTAAAACTCCAACTGAAACTATGGTATTATATGCCAATCTTGAATATATTTACTGTAAATCAGTCATCACAACTGAACTACTTAACAATATATCCCCAACATTTACATCCACAGTTTAGACTGAACAACTGAAGTCTTTTAAATGTGGTTCCAGTAGGTGTTAACATTCTTTCTAATAATTCTTCTGACAACACTTGACTTGCTGCAGTGCACGATACATAACTGGTAATAGATTTTAGTTTATGTATGCTAATTTTAGGTGGTATTAGGTGATGTGATGTTTTTGTAATGTGTTGCAGATATTTTACAAAGAACTAAAGCATTAAATACAATCAAATTTGCATGCCTCCAAGATTATCAATATCATTCTTCAAAGGTCACAGCAATGGAATTCTGCACACTCTGTCTGATTCAAGACTTGTTTTTCTACCCTGTTTGGCCCCAAAGAGAATAAAGCATTTACATTGATGCTGTAAAACTGTGTGGACCTACAGCCATTTTTATTTATTTATTTTTTTAAAACAGAAAATTGATCTTAATAAGGGAATCATTAAATAATCTGGCCTTTAATCACTAGTGATAATGGCACTGTATTAATAATATCGTTTTTTTTTTTTCTTTTATTGTTTATTTATTTTAGGGACCATGTACAAAAATACATTAATCATGTAAAAGGAAAATATGCTGTACCATATTTAGCTACCAGCTAATTTCCATCTGCAGTCCCTGGACAAGATTAGAAAAACAACAACAACAACAACAAAAAAAACAGTAAGATACAGTTAAAACTGATCAACAAAACAAAACAGCAAAACAACTATTCAATTATTATTCCTAATAAGGAATGTAAGTGATAAGTCAGAGAATCACTAAAGTTATTACAAATTATTATTAATGCCTCACAAATTGTCATATCATGCCATCTGGAAGATGCTTAAGTCATTCAAATGGCAGACGTTTAAGTTATTCAACCCATCCATTGCTTTTTGTCATGTTTTATTCAACTGAACTTCATTAATGGTTGTGATCCACTGACTTTTTCTTTCCATCCTCTGGGTACTATAAGTTTGTGTACAGTTCCTTGGCATTCCACCCAATAAGTCAATGCATGTTGGTATTTCATACTAGACTAAAGTGATGACCCACCTAACCAAGCAACCAAACCACTGCTTGAGCCCCAGTGCTAAATTGGCAAAAAAAATAAATAAATAATTGTACGTCCTCCCTGGTGTTTAAGCTGACGGCTCTGTCAGATCAGTCTGTTACATTTGGTGAAAGTATTTTCTTAGTGTCATTTAATGGAACAAATGTATCACAATTTCTTAACTGAGATGGATGGAAGAGTCTTTTTTGCAGCCCCTTTTTGTGATTCCAGCTCATGATACAGTGGTTATTTTGACAGAAACATCTTGCCAGTTCCTGTTCTAACTACTGTGGTTGTGAAATTTGTATAGATTGGCTGCCATGTCATTTCTTTTCACTCCAATTATCGTCAGCTCATAGGAAAAGGAAGGCGTTTATTCAAACCATTATGCCAATGTCTTGCTGACAAGGGCTGCTTAGACATCACCCGAGATTAAAATTCCAACAGCTTTGCTTGAGCAGTCAGACTACAGGGAGAAATAATGGATACCCAGCAGTCTCATGAGAGAATTTTGGTAAAAGCAGTAACACCCCTGATTTTTAGCATTTTATGTGCAGTTTCAAGCTCACAGTTGTGCTATTTATTTAGTCTGACAAGGAAACAAAAAGTGCATGAAACTGATTTATTAGCACACAAGGCTCTGTCTCTTGTCTTTGACTTCCTTATGTCCTTCCTCTCTAGCTTTATGTGCATATATCAGCATTAACTCTGGATGTTCTAATTACCAGATAAAATGTACTTTCATTGTGTAAATCAAGACGTGATAAATGACATACTTAACTGTATGAGTGAGCTCCACTAGGGTAAACACAGCCTGCATAAACTGAGTTTGTTACATTGGACATATTTAATGTTTTAATAAAACATAAAATCCCTGCACCTCATTAATTACTGTGGGTTTATAAATCCACTGTTGGAGTGATTACTGTGTCAATTTAAGTCACCCCAGTTGTGCGTATGACAAGAAATTAAATGTGGATGTTAGAGGAGGATTACAGATGGCTCTTTGTGTTATTGATTCCAGTTTGCAAACTCAGTTGCTGCATTTAAAACAGAGAAGCCAAAGATGTCAAGTGGAAACAAACGGCAGTGTTACTCTTTGTGACCCGTGCAAAATTCTTTGCCGTAATACTGGACTTAAATTTAGTGTTCATTTCTGAAAAAGATTTTTCTGCCTGATTTGCCAGAGGACCACTAACGAATGGGGTCAGAAGACCAAACAAACAGCTCACAAGCCTGACCTCGAGTTCCACAGCTAATAACTGGAAAGAAAAAGCAAGAACTTGCTCTTACCTAAAGTAAGATCCTGAAGTTCCACTTCTAAATGTGTAGTCAGTTTTATGACTTTTACTGTGACCGAGCATCAGAAAAACTACATATACAGTACAACACAATAACAAAATGTATTAGCTATGCTAGTGAATTGACAAGGGGGCTTCGGGAGTTCACCTGTTTGGTGAACTGTTTCAGGATTGAAATATACACTTACTGGCCACTATATTAGGTGTAACTGGCCACTTTACTGTTCAACTGCTCCTTGATGCAAATATCGAATAAGCCAATCACATGGCAGCAACTCAATGCATTCAAGCACGCAGACATGGTCAAGACAACCTGCTGAAGTTCAAATTGAGCATTAGAATGGGGAAGAAAGGTGATTTAAGTGACCTTTAACGGGGCTGTTGGTGCCAGACAAGCTGGTCTGAGAATTTCAGAAACTGCTGACTAACTGGGATTTTCCTGCACAACTATCTCTACAGAGAATGGCCCAAAAAAGAGAAAATATGTGGTGGAATGGGAGATTCATATCATGGATGTACAAATCTGCAGCGACTGTATGATGCTATCATGTCAATATGGACCAAAATCTCTGAGGAATGTTACCAGCACCTTGATAACTTATCTGTTTGGATACTGGATTTAGAAGAGTGGCCACTTTGATTGGCAGGTCTCCTGTCAGTTTCTAGTTGTGTGTTAGGCCTCAACTCTGCTAATTTGAATCACTGAATTGGGCCACCTGTCTTTGTTTGTGCTGCTGGTGTCTTTTGGAACAACATTGCTTTGAGGTACAGCCCTTCCAAGAAGCTTGTGCTTCAGTTTTGATGGGTGAAATTCCAGTATTTTATGCACCCGTACAGTCTGTAAATTTAGCAAGAGTACCTAACTTGGTAGTATTAGCAGATGACTTAGCACTCCTCCCTTTCATTCAAATATTGGCAACTTATGGCTTCAAATTTAAAATATTATTGGCCGATATGCTAATGCTGACGCTTCACAATGTGGACCCTAGAAAGAATGGGTGGTTATGCTATCCTTTATATAAAAGTCTATAATTTTACAATGTTCACTGTTCACTGTTCACTAAAACCTACTGCGATGTTGTTTTTGGAAACAAAGTACCACTGGGCAAGTGGAAACATGCACACTTCATTGGAAAGGTATGTATTGTAATGACACGCCACCAGAGAAATGATAACTTGTTTACTTCCTGTACTTTCCTGGATTTTTTCTTTAGTCCTTATGTAAGGATGTTGACAATGTCAGTATAACTGTCGACAGATTTTGTCACAGTTCCATAGGAGGGAAAACTAAAGTGTCCCATACTCGTCACATACATGTGAGGTAAACACAAGTGAGTCCTGGACACCATCGTGCATGCTTGTATCCATAATAACATAATTCAGCTGGCTTTAGTGGTTACATTTTTTTTAAACTTTGTGCATGTATCTGGGATTACGCTGATAACAATATTCATATATTCTCCTTGTAGTACAGAACAGGAACAAGGCTTGAAAAGATTATGGTCCAGCCCAGGAACCAATTTATCACATACAGTCCTTTGAGGATGCTTGTTGGAAAAACACAGACACTGCAGTTTTGCTATTACGGCTTGTTGAACATACAGTCATACTTTTTTTTTTCCTCAGAATTTAAGTAAGACAGCAGATTGCTCAGTAATTTCCAAAGCCCAACTGCCAGTTGTGGCTGTCAGAAACACATCTTTAACATACCATGCATTACCTCAGAAGCTGCTCTCCCAAACATATGTCTGTAACGAGCACAGCCAGGTCTCAGGAGAGTGCCAGCAGCCACGGATGGGTAAGAGAGATGCGGCAATTAAGAAGAAAGGACATCAAATCTGATATATTGTGAGCATGATGGAAGATGAAGCACTATGCTACACAGTGATCTAATATTACATCTCTGCAGGCTACTTGAGCACAGCGAGGTTGTAGTAGGTATTCTTCCACTGTGGATACAAATCCCATACTGACCATACTGTGGTTGCTTTGCAACTGAGAAACTTCCCTCATCCTGGTTCTTGTTACTTGTGGCTACTGTATGTTGATAGATTCCCCTGATTCTCAGTTCACTGCCTCAACACCCACAATTCCTGGTTATTAAAAAAAAAAAAACCCACACACATCTATGGCTGTGTGGCTGATATATGAACGAATGTGGGTTTGTTTTCTACCAGCAACCGTGATTTGCTTTATTACCTATGGCTATGTTGATATAGATTTTCACTTTGCCACTTGCACTTCTCCTCACAGGGATTCTAGGCGAAGAAAACATATGGTTTTTATATAGCGGAGCCTTATGTGGTAAATCATGCCCATGAGCAGATACTGACTCTGCCATTTCTTCTTACCTTCTTACCTTACCAGCCTGCTGATAGAGGTCGGTCGCATATTGTCTAATAAAGCCCCCTTTTGTGGTCCCCTGTGGGGAAGTGTGTTTGGAGTCATGTTTACCTACCTGGAGGTCATGACTGGTCATATAGAACACCTGTCAGTGGGTGGGCTGAGCCTGTCCAGGCGTTAGACAGGTGATTCTCAACCTCTAAGGATCAAACCTTTGCTTCGTAGCAAAAGGTGAAATACTCATGAAAAATCTATGTCTTTGTGTTCATGGAAACTAATTGTCACATTTTTTTTTATTTTGACAGTCTAACTTTGCAATTAATGTATTGCAGTGAGAATTGCATTTTCTGTTTGCTGAATATTTTGTCCAGAGTCCTCAGTCCATCCATTCATTTTCTTCTGCTTATCCAGTTCAGGGTTGCGGGGGCGCTGGAGCCTATCCCAGCTGTCATAGAGTTATAGGTGGGGTACACCCTGGGCAGGTCACCAGTATGCTGCAGGGAAGACACACAGAGACAGACAATCATTCACTCTCACATTCACACCTACAGTCAATTTAGAATCACCATTTAACCTAACCAATTCAGCTTTTGGACTGTGGGAGGAAGAGGAGTACCTGGATAGAACCCACGCAGGAACAGGGAGAACATGCTAACCATGGCACTACCACGCTGCCCCAGTCCTCAGTCTAGGAAACTAAAAGAAAGCTTTGAATAGTAGCAACTATTTTAGCCCAAACCATGACTTCCTAACCTCAAAGCTAACCAAATTGTTTCCATCCATCCATTTTCTTAACTGCATTGCTAGTTCATCACAGGGCGCAAAATATTCTTTATTGCCTAAACGTATCTAGTTGCATTACTGAAGTGAAAACTTACTCAAAGTGTAAAAATCTGTCAAATGTAGGACTCAAATTCTGGTCTCTGCTGTCGTTAAAGTCCAAAGATGTCCACATTTGGAGGCTGGAAGGATTGCCAACCTCTCTTTTTTGCCCTTTAACCCTCTATACCCAGTAGAATTCTATTAGAATGTTCCAGATTCCTGAGAATCATGAAAGAAAAGAGGAAATCTGATAAACATTCGAAACACCTAAATATCGCTAACAAAAAACCTGCTGTAAAGTCTCAATTATAAGTTAGTTTTAATCTAAAACTAACTTCATCTTCATCTCGCTCCTCCATCACTGCTCTGTCCTTCCTCATCTCCACCTCATCCTCTTCCTGCTCACCTCAAGCCTCATCTCCTGAACTGAAGTCAGGGCTCCAACACATGAAAACGTGCTTATTTATTCCTGACATTGTCACAAGTACTTATTGTCAGCAGATTAGGCAT
>VUQS01024933.1:0-16636 GCA_015108495.1 Heterochromis multidens | reverse complement strand
CACTCAGACACATGATGTGAGTTCTAAAGAAGCCAGGATTTGGCCTTGACTGTATCTTCACTTTCAGAAGTCCTTCGTGATATTTTCATGTTCAGGTCTGCTTGTTTGGATTGTCAGACAGAAAACTGTTAACGATGTGTATGAAATTATTATAAATATTTCATCTGTTTAGTATAAATGTCCTACAATACCAGAGCAAAGCCAGGCTTATTTTAGGGGCTCAGCTAAAATAAATGTGTTTTACAGGCAACGTCGCTCTGCAGTGTGACTGTTTCACTCACATAAGCACATTTATGAGAGTTCATATGATTTTTTTACTATTTAAACACTGATGAGTCTTTTTGCATTACCTCTTTCTTTCAAATGATTCAGGTATTAGCTTATTAGTTTTGCATTTATTTCCTGTTTGATGGTTGGCTGTATGTTTATTAGAACCGGAGTCAACAGATGAGAAACACACATTAATTCACACATTAACTGAGAGGAAGTGGAAGGCCCAGAATCCGGCCCTTTGCAAATCTGAATCCTGCTCACCAAATAATTCAGGCTCTAAAAAACTGCAAAGCTAGCTTGTGATTTATTGAGTTTTATGTGCATCCATTTTCACACTACAGGATGAGGCTGCACTGAAAAGTTTTACTGTTTTTTGATGAAATATCCCACAACCACGAGGTTGTCAAGATGGATTATTTTACCTTTACCTGAGGATGTATTTGTTTTTACCCTCCTTCTGCCACTAGTTGTGCTTGACTAAATGGAAAAATATTTTGGAAACTTGTACATTTTTTGTTGATTTATTGAAGCGTTTATGTGGACCAAACTGAATATAAAAAGGCTGTATTATCAGGGTACTTTTTTCATTCATTAAAGCATGTTAATAAACTAAAACCTCTCACCTTGCAGTGGTGCCATAATGGCTACATGGATCTTTCATCGATGTCACTTCGTTTATTTTTATTTTATTTACTTTCTTTGTTTTAACTAATACTTATTTTTATTTACATTTTACTGTTTTGGATTGCGTTATTGTATTTTTATTCACTGGCTGTATATTTTATTCTATTTATGTCTTTTCATTGTATTTTATCTAGCCTTATTTTATTCATATATTTTTAGTTTTTTATTCTACTTACAAGCCATTTTAAATAGGAATTTATTTCTTTAATGTTTTGTCTTTTAATTGTATTTTAAATTGCTTATGATTGCATATTATTTGTTTTGATTTGATCTTGTTATGTCGCGTTATCGCCTTGCTATGAACCACTAACTGAGCTGCACTAACCTGCATGAAAGGTGTCATGCAAATAAAGTTTGAATTATTGATATACAGTCTATGATTTGGATCCAGAAGCTTGGGGGAATGATGAGAATATGAGTGATATTTGGGGGTTTTGAGCTTTGGTTCAGATAAAGAAACACTTGTGATATGACACACTATGTCTTAACACAAGTGCTGAAGAGCTGATGGTCTTCAAGGACACACAAAGAAAGGCAGATACCGAAGTGGCCATGTGACAGCGCATGTTTGTGGTATCAAACATGTTGTATTATGTTAGTGCAGCACGTTGTTTCTGAGCTGTTTTCAAAAGTAGGCTGAGCTTAGAAAACCAGCACTCTGTGTCTTACTGCAGAAAAAACACTCAGTGCTGAAAAAAAATAAATGAAATCAACGATGCTACACCTGAATGGTTTTCCACCTGTAAAAGCTTCTTCCTCTCCTGTGCTGAGGTCTCTAATAAGGCCGTGTGGCGACTCCAAGTTTAATGAAACTGATCTGATGCAGTGGAATATTTCAGCATTACAATTACATCCACTATATTAAAGCTATCTTTTTGATCCTGAACCATACTATTAACAGCTTAGAGGTGCACCATCACCCTTCCTTTCATCTGTCTTCACATCAAATGAAGTGGATAAAATACTTAAGGAAAAAAAAAAAAGAACGGGGCTCACAGCTTTCATCTGGATTCAGTCAGTCACCCTGTTTCATGGAGAGAAAAGGAGAGTGCATGTAGTTTTGTGCTGTCGGGGTTCGTCTAGACGCCGTGCTCAGCAGCCCCAGCAGCCTTCCAGGCAGACAGGCTATCCATTATTCAGCTGCTGGCAGGCTTCTTCTGCTCCACAGCCAGTATTACTATTTATGCTGGTACAGTTTATGAGTTAGTGTAAAAGAAAAATACTGTATGCAAGTTAACAAGTAATTTAGTTCCGTGCTGACTGTAGAAATCTGGCTGAACTCATATCTACAGCTAATTATTTTCCTTTAATAGTTTAGAAGTAATTTAAATCATCCTTTATCTCCTCCCAGGGTGATCCCAAGCTTTCTATTCACCACACCGGCCAGGTAATGCAAAAAGTTTTCTGACAGCAGGTACATGGCAAATATAAACAGTGTCCTTATTTAATTTAGTGTATTTAAATCAGCTTATTCCTTCTCTAACTGAACTGAGGAGCTCAGTCATTCGGGAGGGGCTCAGTGTGGAGCTGCTACTTCTCCACATTGAAAGGATGCCTCCTTGATGCCTCCTAGGTGAGGCGTTTCTGGCATGTTTCTGGAGGAGACCCAGGACAGCCAGAGATACTACATCTCTCGGCTGACTTGGGAACGCCTTGGTGTGCCCCCCAGAGGAGTTGGAGGAGGTGGCTGGGGAGAGGGAGGACTGCTAAGACTGCAGCCACAGCAACCCAGACAAACAGCAGAAACTGGATGGATGGAACTCAACTTGCACTACTTTTGAAGTTTACCTGCTTATATTGAGTTATGTGTACTCTTTTCTCCCACGATGAGGAGTATAGTTGTGCATATCTGCCTCATTATGGATGTGCTGATTAGCTGACTCATTGTTTCATCTGTGTTTTCATCCATTGAGGCAAAGCAGTCAGATTATATTACTGGGTCAAAAAAAACATGTTTTCATTTCTCATTTGTAAAATTTGACTATGAGATTGAACCAAAAATAAACAAATGAAATAATCTGAGAATTATGTGCTTTACACCTTTCTGTGTGGTTTATTCCTGGTAGAATAAGCGGCTCATATTTTAGGTCAGCAGGTCTAATTCACTCAGAGCCAAACAAACTGTCTCTGGGGTTAAAAATAACGTCAATGGCAGGTGAGACAGAGCCAAAAGGGACACACACCCACACACACACACACACACACACACACACACACACACACACCCACCCCCACACACACAAAGTCCTCAGTCTCCTGAACAGGCCGAGCCCAAAGCCACAGGAGCCAAATGGGTCATTAAGTCCGCCCAGCCTTCCTTGCTTCCTTCTCCGTCAGGCTGTCGAGGTGTCAAAGCAACAACTGGGTGGCCTCTTGCTTCACATGAGGCCATAAAACACTCCTTCAGACACACCCCTGTATCCATGGCAACCGCTGCATTGCCATCACCCCTTCAACCATAATGTAGTTCATGTGTTCATCACAGTTTTCTTTCACTTATACAGGAGCACTTTTACACCTCTAAACTTGATCTACACTGACTTATATTTGGCTCCATGGCTCTGTTTATATGTTTATGGCCTCACCTCTTTTTCACATGCGTACATGGAAACCCAGAGAGAGAGCGAGACCAACAAAAACACCAACTAACACCAACTAACACCAAGCTCAGCTACGTGACATTTATGTCGTTGACCACTGTGTAAAATTAGGCCATTATAAAGGTCATAAAATCTCACCTTTTTATGACTGAGAGACATAACACCTGACTATCTAATCAACCATGCTTGCCGTCTTTTATGACGCCTGAGTCATCAGGAAGGAGGCAATAGCTATCTATGCATGAGACCTCCACCGAGCTACACCAACATTATTCCACTTTTGTTTTGCTATGTTTACAGGAGTTTAACTGCTGGCGGAGTGCTCTGCTCCTGTTGGTCGACCTCACAGAAGTGAAAGAAATATTGTGGAAGACCCTCCAAAACTCTAACTTGCTAGTTTTTCTGTCACAATATCACGAGACGTCACGAGACGTCATGAGACGAGCATCAGTTTTCATCCATTATGATCAAGCATCAACCTCTGGGGCTGAAAAATAAAACCAAGATGAAGTGCTAAAAAAATGCAGTTCCTCTAAAGGTCACTTGAGGCTGTCTCCAAAAGTGAGTCAGTCCTCATAGACTCCCATGTTAAAATGTCCAAATTTACAGCAGAAATAAACATATTTACAGCTTGTGGATATTTCCCCTACATAACAACTGTACGGGGGTTTATAAATCATCCATTTGGATTTTGCTAAGGCCTGCAGTTATGGGTCCAGACACAGCTGTAGCCAATCGCCTTCTGCTAGGCTTCACCTCTGCCAATGGAGTCACAGAAATGGGCCCCATGGCTGTGCTTATGCTGTTATTACAAACAATATGGCTTACTGTGTGGTCCAACCAATTTGTGGGGAATACACATTTTTCCCTAGCAACCGGTGGTTGCCACGGTGTCGCCAACCGGTCTCTGGGCCTTTGTGACTGGGGCTTTATCTTCCCAAACTATAAGCAAGGTCTTAAATAAAACTGACAGGAAATCATTCCAAGAATTTTTAAAGTTTTGCATTTTCTTTATTTTATAATCTGTAATTATCCTTTGTCTTTTTTCATGTTTAAGTCTCAGTTAGTTTCCTGAGTGATTTTTCTTGTTTCAGTATAGCTTTGATATTTACTAATGCCTCCCATACGCTGTATGTGCTGACCAATTTAACCAAGGGCCCATTATACCCGACGTGGCACACGTTAGAAGTGATGTCATTTTTATTGCACAAAAGGGACAAGCGCACGACGGTAAAGTGTAAATTGCTCAAACAACCGCATTATACTGAAAACAGAACTGCGGCTCTTTGCAACCATCTGCACAGACAGCATGCTAACACAAAGCAAGCCAAGAACCCAGAGTGATGATAACGCTGAGTGTATGCCGACCCCAGCCCAGCAGCCAGAGCCTGAACTTCAACAGGTAACAAACTGATGAGCAGTCAGGCTTGTAGCATTGTAACTTCCACAGAAGAATCACTGTGGCGATTGCCTGGAAGTCTCTTTGTGTTGGTTTTCATCTTTGCTTTGTGTTGTCGGCTTTGTGTTCACTGATAAACACTAAAAGAAAGATCATGTGTGTGTCCTCATGAGGATAGGGATTTGTGCTGGTGTGTGGAACTGCAGCCTCAGGTTTATATTGTTAACTGGTAATTATGAGACAGTGTGTTTCAGGTCATTTTATGTAATAATGAGAAAGTAATGTAACGAGTAGTGTAGCAAATTATTTTCTCCAGCGAGTAATTAAGCAACGCACTGCATTACTTTTAAGAAAAGTAAAGAGTAATGTGTAATACATTACTTTTTTTGAGTAACGACCCCAACACTGGTTGCAACTGCTGGAAAACATGAGACTTTGATGAGGGGACTGTTGTGACGTCACTGATTGTGTGGCACAGGTCCATGGGGCGACCATAAGGGAACATATTCTGTTTTGTGAGCACAAAATTCAATGCCTACAACTTTTCAAATTCCAAAAGCACTGAGGTGAAACTTGTTATAACACGGAGCAATGGGCAGGCTTGGGTTTCTGCACTGAAGGGCAGAAAATTGTTTACCCATCCTTTTGATTCAAAGCTGCCTCAGGGGGCAGAAATGTCAAATAATAGTGAGAGCACCCTTGTCTTTCTCTAATCAATAAAATACAGCAACCAAAGCCACAAACCCCCTCTTCCAAAATCATAAATAGTGAGTGAACTCTCCAGGAACAGGAGCAGTGCTCTGATTTCTGCTGAGCCATGTGGAAACAGGGGCTTCAGACAGAACACCATGAACATACTGAAATCTAGAGGGATGTTTTCTTTTATTAAAGTTACAGCAGTTGATGTATAAGCACAGTTAGGTTACACTATCTATTTGTGAAAACTGCCTATAATTGAATATTTTCCCTAAACAAGAGCAGAAAAACATATTTATTTCAGTGAAAAGAGCTCTGTGTGTCACTCTGTTCTTTGATCCATGTTAGAGGTGTCCTTTGAGGTGGATTTCAGAGATGTCCAAAGACATGCAGGTCAGGTGAAGTGGTGATTCTGAAATGCCAAAGATGTGAATGTGAATAATTGTCTGTCTCCCTGCGTTAGCCGTGCGACAGACTGGCGACCTGTCGAGGGTGTACGCTGCCTCATGCAACAGCTGAGAAAGGCTCCAGCACCCCCGCGACCCTGAATTGGATAATCGGTTAATAAAACAGATGGATAGATGGATCGATGGACTGTTTTTTCCATCTCAAGTTTGGCAGTTTTTTTTCTTATAAATTTACAACCTAAATCTTGTTTTTTTTTTTATCTGAATTTTACAGGCTCTCACTGAGCCACTTAATGTTTTATCTTTTTTTAAACCTTCAGTGGCCCAAACTGTCATACCCTAGCTATAACCTTTTTCCCTTTTAGCTGCTAATAAAGCAGAATTTATAATTCAGCAGGGAGAGCACGTTCGCAATCTGTCCGGGGGTGGCCCGTGTACCTGCAGAGAGTGTTTGTCGTTGATGGAAGCAATGTACAAAGTACGTAGTACAACCGTTCTGTGGGCCCCTCTTGCTGGTGCTGTTGTTGGTCCTTCAGCCAGCCGCAGGGAAGAGCGAAGTTATACATGCAAAGAGCTGAAGTGAAACAGAGTGTTATAAAGAATGGAAAGTGCCCACTGCAGCCACTGTCTGTGCTTCTCATGCTGGATTTTTAATCTTTCATGTTTTTTTCACGTGTCTCCCATTCTTAGGGAACTTCACTGTCACTCCCTTCCCTATTCGGGCCCACTTGTCAACCAATCAGCATTCAGCAGACGCATCCAGCGAGCGACGAACAGTTAGGATCTTGGAAGACTGCACTGGAGCACGTCTGTGGTGGGTGAAAACCCCTCTCCGCTCACTGTCCGAACGGAAACGTGCACGTTGACGGACACATTTGCGGGACCATAAATTCTGCTTTATTCTCAAGGGGTCGCCACAGCAGACTGATCTGTATATTTGATTTGCGCTCTCGCTAAGTTCTGTCACAACAAGAGTAACATCATGTGAAAGAGGGAAATAATTCCTGCATGTAGAAGTAAAGCTCTGGGCATGAAACAATGGGAAAGCCATTTTGTTCTAAAAAATCTCAGGGTTGACAACTCAGAGAGAGTGCTGTGATCATACTGTGCCTGCAGAGTGAAGGAGAAAGCAAATTTTTGTGATTTTACACGTGATTTTACAAATTTAATAGAAAAAAAAGTTCAGATAGAATAAATAGAAAAAAATGTTCATATAATTTTTGTTGCTTGAATGTTTTGCACTGGTGCACTCAATTGCAAGCCTCCAGCTAAAACAGTAAAGGGATATACACATTAAAAAGTCAATAATTATGGTCCCATCATATGTGTAAGAATCCACATAATGAATACTTTTACTTTAGTACCTTTACTTGAATCCTAAGCCTTTTATCTTTTACTTAGGTAGAGACTAAATACTTCTATCACCACTTTGTAAATCAGTTATTAAGCACAAAACAATTTTCAGTGAAACTTTCCATGTGATAACATCTGTATTTGTGTACAGGGCTGCACATCAGCCTGAAAACCGATGTTTTCTGCACTATTTTTCTCCCCTGTATTTATTTCCAAGGATATATTCTGATTCCCCTTGGTCCCCCCTCTGCCTTGTTCTTAGTCTACACATGTGCCACCCCATGGAAAAAACCCTGGAAACGCCCCTGCCGGTGTAATAAAATAATAATCACACCACCCACTCCTCAGACTGTTACAAGCTCTGATCTAAAGTCGGCTTTGTGCGGGTTTTATGGGCCTGCAGGGTCCGGAGCGTTAATATTGAGGTGCAGTGGACAGAATAAGGAGATAACAGTGTGCGCCCAGCCTACAGTAATCATTAACCCCTTCTATTCTCACGCAAATGAGCTCCCAGCGCACCATGCCCGGCTGAGAATGGAGATGCAGGGCTAATTCAGAGATAAAGTCCAAAGGTTCACTCACCACTTGTCTGGTTGCAAATGTAAATCCCACAATGCCTGGGTGATAATTTCCGACACCGGGACACCACGTCTCATGTAGTCCGAAAACTCTGCTCCCCTGTCGGCTCAGCCCTGCTGCGCTCCGTCTCCCTCCTGGCTGGTTTTTTAACAGTAAACTTGCCGAACCCAGGCTATTGTTAGCGAGGCACAGAGAAGGCTGCTGCACAGAAACACCCGCCTCCTCGAACGCTATTGGGCACCGTTCAGCCTCCCTCACCTCCGACTGGTTGATCCAGATGTCCGTTAAAATCAGGGGCGGGTCGCAGCTCGCCGGTTCAGAGCGCGCTGTGGTGCATTCAATGGCACTCACAAAAAACTTCAAAATTCTAGCTTTCGTTAGTTCCTGGCTCCCAACGTTGCTTTCAAGTGTAAGACTGACAGTAGATCATGAAGGCAGAAAGAATAAGGAATTTATGAAGCCATAAATATTAAGACAATTATTTGACATAAGATCTAATTATTAAGACACAGACAAGGAAGAAGTTGCTAAAAATGCAAGTCAAATTTTTATCTATAAAGCATATTTAAATGCAAGTAACAGAGATTTTTTACCATATTAAGATATTGTTTTGAAAAATTGTTTTTTATTTTATTGAACTAGATACCATTCTACTTATTTAAGCTATTTGTTATATGTTTTTGTGCTTTGCTTAATTTTAACTGCTGTAACACAATTTTGCAACTCTAAGATAAATGTGTTATCTTATAAAAAAAATTACCTTCTGAACCATTATAATAATAAAAAGTGAAATGTAAGTTAAAACAATTAACAGAAAATTTTCAGTTAAAACAAATCAATTATTTGATGATACAGGCCTACAGGGGTAAACAACACTGTAAACAAAGAACATGCTTGTGAAATGAACCTAATGTGAAGGGGAAAAGCAAATAAAAAAAACCTATGAGGGAAAAATATGAAAAACAAATTAATTAATTACAGTTAAAAATAGTGTTATACTTTAATAATAATAATAATAATAATGATGATAATAATAATAATAATGCTATGTTTATGCCAACACATCGACAGTATAAAAGTTATTGTTGTAAAAGGCCTTTATCTCATATACATTGTCTCTTATAATACAAAGTAATTAATAAATCAACATTATATAGATTATGTCTACAGATATTTCATTGGTATGTCTGAAATTATTAGATTGAAAATTTAACGTAAAAAGAATATTTTTTTAAATGCATTTGTCAAAGTTTTTTGTGTAAATAATTAAACATGTTATTCTACTTGCTGTTGCTTCACATTAAGCGGGTCCTGGGTTTGAAATTGGGCAGGCTGAGAAAAGTTGAAAAGATCTGTAAAAATTTTACTGTATCTGTAATAACTGGACAGACATCTATAACTGCACCTTCTCATTTAAAATCTGAGAGAGCAAAAAGCCACAGTCATGCAACCTAAAGTGGTTTCCACCTTCTTCACTTGAAGGTTTTCTTATCTCTGCATATACTGTATATATTTTATTCTGTATATATGTTATTTATTGTGATTGTGTTATTTATTGTGATTACTGCTTGCCTTTTTTTTTTAGCACAGATGTGGGAGAGTACTATATGTATGACTGTGCAATGACAATAAAGACTTAAAGTTAAAGTTTCTGATGAAGAAACACAATCTTTATTCTGTACTCTGTTCAGCACTTTACACTAGCAAAAGTTCTTATCTAAAGTTCACAGATTTTTTGTAGCAAATGTTAATAAATTCAAGGTAATTTTAAGATTAACCTGATTTTAATTTCCCCCCTCCAGAGTCTCCCTTTTTACAAAAATACAGATAGAACAACAAACTCAAATCAAAACAAAACACATAAATAAACACATTTGCTGGTTTTACTTTAGGGGAAAAGAAAAAGAAAAAACGGAAGAAAAAAGTACTTAGAATGAATCTCGAAATCAGTTCCCTCTAATCAAATATATTAAATTAAATAATCCACATTAATGTTGCGTTTAGCAACTAAATGAGATGAAGAATGAGATGGCGCCATCTAGTGGTGAGAGTGAGTCAGCTGCTGAATACTGAGGGTAAAAATAAGGAATGCACATAAACTTAAAACATGCAAACGTATTTTGCAAATGTTCGGTCAGGGCCTTGTTGAAACAACTTTTTGATAAATTTCCTGTAATTATAAACAGTATATCCTCACTGACTCTCACAACAATAGGGACAAAATATACATTTGCTGCCTAACTTATGAAAAGCCAATTCCCAATATTCCTAACTGGTTTGGACAATGATTAGAAAAACATAAAGCATAAAATGACAAAGTCACAATGTTCATCTAAATATATCTGTAATAATGGTTATGTACAATTTTTCAAAGACATCAACAACCAAAAAAAAAAAATAATAATGAGAGAAAGAAAATGCCCCAAATAAATAAATGAATGACAGTAGACGATTGAACTGAATAAACTTTTCATATGCAATAACTTGTTTGGACCATCCACCTGTCCCACATGGTGATACAACCCTTTAAAGTTTACCTCAAATTTACCAACTTTTTGAAATTTTCTCCCGTGAATCAGAGAACACACCAAACTAACTTTCTGTCACTCTACATCATCGTCATTACTTTGCCTGCAAAATAACAGCATAACCCACATATTTAATAGATTAGTGGATTTCAGAAGTGTGGATGCTCTGCAGGCTGCTTTCATGCTAAAGTTGTTTTCTCTTTGACTTTATAATCTGTTGTTTTAGAAAGAGCCGCTCACTCAAACACCCATGCTTGTGTCTTTAACTCAACAACACACACATGATTATCTGTTTCTTACACTTTCCCATCAGCAGCATCTCTTCATTATCTGTATATCTGAAGACATGTTGCCTTTCAGTGGTTTGAGCTGTTTCCTCTCACATACATAGAAATTTTCACACACATCAAAAAGGTTTTTCACATATCTGCATTTTTTGTTTGCTTGTTTTTGTGTGTGTCTGTGGTAGGCGTAACTACACACATAATTTAAGCATGTGATGTCTTGGCCAAGATGCTTGAATTTTGTCCAGACGTTTAAGAGTTGCAGAGGCTGAATTTTAATGACTTTAGTGGTCCTCTGACTTTGAAAAGGTTGAAAAATAAATTTGATTCATGGTTCCCTGAGGACTAACTGACAGCTGAGAGTGAAACATAGCAGATTTTAATGGATTTAAAGAAAAATAAGACGAATGCACTGTGGGTGGTTTACACGATATTCCAACTAGAGTCTACAAGAAAATAACAAAACTCCAAAAGAAGGGAACAGGAGGAGTTGGCACTGAAGACTCTGGGTATCTAGGCTCAGCTTTAGAGATAAGGTGAGGAGCTTGGTCATTAGTGACATCCTAGGTGAGGTGTTTCAGATGGGTCCTACATGGAGGAGACCCAGGACACCATGTCTTTCAGCTGGCCTGGGAACAGCTTAGTGTCTTCCCAGTAGAGCTGGGGAGAGCGAGGACATCTCTGCTTAGACTGCTGCCCCAGTATGTCACATTTTATCATCACATTCTTCATCACATTTTATACATTGTACATCTGCTTGGTGATGAACCAACAGCAGTGTATTGAAGAAATTGATCAAAACCACTCGCTGGTGGTTCCATCACTGATGTTAAATGGTTGAGGTTGGTATAGCTGTGTAGATCAAACTATAAAACAATGGTACAAGCTCATGGTGTGCCCCACATTTGGTCCACCTGCATTAGAGGTCTTCTCAGATGGAGATGAAGTCACTGTCAGATGTACACTTAAGAGTGGATGGGATTCAAGGCACGGCTGGTTCATGAAGTCAATCCAAAGAGAAGGCAAAATTGTGTACATTAATGGGTTTATTGAACATCAAAGCAGAATGAGTGTTTCCAGTCATTGTATTTGAACTAAGAAAATTATCACTTAATTTTCCATTATTAATGTTTGTAGACATGCATGCACACACATGATTTTTATCTGTTTCTTACGCTTTCCCATCAGCAGCATCTCTTCATTGTCTGTATATCTGAAGACATGTTGCTTTCAGTGGTTTGAGCTCCATTTCCTCTCACGTTGGTACAAACTAGTATAGACACCAACTCAGATAAACACAAACTTATCTATATTTCAGTGTTTTTCCTGGTGGGTGACTACACACATAAACAGCATATCTTGGCCAAGAGAAGATATGCTACTTACAAAGGGGATTTTTAATCTCAAGAGTCATATTTTCCTGTTAAATGAAGGTCAGAAGGTCCACCTCATCAGTCTGCAGCCCTTCACCTCCTCAGCTCTGCTCCTCAGGCCTGAAACTTGTCCAAATCAGCTGCTCTGCTGCAGATTTCACTATTTATTTGCTCAGATTAGTTCTCCACACTCTGGGCGACCCACTCAGCCCTGCAGTAATTATACATCTTGTATCTAACTAAAATCCCCTGTATATTTATCTATCAATCACATCTAGCTAGCTCTGGCTCGTGTTACAGCAGCCTTCTTATCAAAGTGTGTGTAAACAATAGTTGTTGCTAGCACAGCATTTTACTTTAAATTATATGGGGTCAAAATGACCCCCTTGGCGGTTCTAGTGTTAAGTCAATGAGTCTGTGTTACCTTACTTAACATAAGTGTGTGGATTCTTCTGTCTTTTTAGGCTATTTAATAAACACATATGTATGTCTATACTCACTTTATTAGGTACACCTTGCTAGTGCTAGCAAGTGTGGCATAGATTCAACAAAGTGCGGGAAACATTCCCCAGAGATTTTAGTCCATGTTGACATGATAGCATCATACAGTTGCTGCAGATTTGCTGGCTGCACATCCATGATGCCACTAGATACCAAAGGTGCTCTATTGCATTGAGATCTGGTGACTGTGGAGGCCATTTGAGTACAGTGAACTCATTGTTGTGTTCAAGAAAACAGTTTAAGCTGATCTGAGCTTTGTGACATGGTGTGCTATCCTGCTGAAAGCATCCATCATAAGATGGTACACTGTGGTCATAAAAGGATGGACATGGTCAGCAATACTCAGGCAGGCTGTGGAGTTTAAACAATGCTCAGTTGGTACTAAGAGGTCCAAAGTGTGCCAAGAAAATATTCCCCACACCATCACACCACCAGCAGCCTGAACTGTTGATGCAAGGCAGGATGGATCCATGCTTTCATGTTGTTTATGTCACGGTCCTGGGTCGTTTGACCCAGTGTTTTGGAGTTTTTTGGACTTTTAAGTTTGTTTATTTAAATATTGTATTTGATTCCAGGTTTGTTTAATGTTATTATTGTTTCATATATTTTCCCCCTTAGTGTATTTAACCCTGTTATGGTTCCGAGTTGTTTTAGAGTTTAATTCCTTCATCCTCTTGTGTCAATCCTCCTGTATTAAGTTCATTCATGTGTCTGTGCTTTCCCCGTTTAGTTTTCTCACTTCCTGCTTTATTTTAAGAGCTAGTGTTCCTTGTGCTTTGCTTTTAGTTTTGCTTCCTTGTCTCGTCTTCTGTGATTTAGTTCAGCTGTGTCTCGTTCTCCCAGCTGTCTCCACTTCCCTGATTACTCTCTGTGTTTATATATATAGTCACTGTCTCTCCTAGTCCATTGTCAGAGTGTCTGTTCTCCTTGCCTCAGTGTGTTTTCCTGTGTTAAGTTTCAGTATTTTACAGTTCTCAATTCCCTTTTGAATTACCTGCCACCAGCCTACATAAACAGCTCACTTTTTGTTTAATGCTGCCTGCCTTTGTGTCCTGCATTCTGGGTCCTCACTCCTCATACTCCACCTCATGACAGTTTATGTCTGACTGTACCATCTGAATGTTGCAGCAAAAACTGAGAGGGCAGCATTTTTTTTTATGTTCTATTGTTCAATTTAGACAACCTATGCAAATTGTAGCCTCAAATTTCTCTTCTTAGTGACAGGAGTGGAACCCAGTGTGGTCTTCTGCTGCTGTAGCCCATCTGTTTGATGGGTTGTGCATTCACAGATGCTCTTCTGCATACTTTATCACGAGTGGTTATTTGAGTTACTGTTGCCTTCCATCAGCTCAAAGGAATCTAGCCATTCTCTGACCTCTGATATCAAAGAGGCATTTTCACCCAGAGAACTGCTGTTCACTGGATATTTTCTCTTTTTCAGATCATTCTCTGTAAACCCCAGAGATGTTTGGGTGGGAAAATCCCAGTAGATCAGCAGCTACTGAAATACTCAGTCGAGCCTGTGTCTTGTTCCTGTCATCTGTTGGTCATCCACAGTCAGTTCTCAGTGTATTTATAGTCCCATCCTCCCATTGTTCTTTGTGCTAACATCAGTGTATCAACCCTTGTGTGCGCCTTGTTTTGGCTGCTTGACTTTGGATTTCTGTTTGTTTCTACTTTTTCACATTCAACCTAATTAAAGGTTTGTCTTCTGTTTTCCTGTCTGCTTTGAGTATGCATTTGGGTTCACTTGTGAACAGAAACTTGGCAACTACAGGTCTTGTAAAAAAGAAAATCAGCTGATTTTGAAGTGGGAACTTTTTTTTTTTTTTCAGATTTGGAATGACCCTCCATGGTTTCTTGCTGGTATAACACTGTATACTTAACCACTACAGCATGTAGAGTAAGTTAAGATCTTTGTGCCTGTCTTCTCTAGGTATTAACGAAGCACGACGGCTTCTCCCGGTTCTTTGATGGCAAGGAGGTCACACGGAGGCAACAACTCAGTTTAACACACTTTATTTTCACCTCGATTGCAATCGGGAGACCAAAAAACACAGTGCTTCCTTGCTGCTGTTTTTGATCTCAGCTACTTCCGGTTCAGGCTCTGCTTATGAACCCGGAGACCCCCACCCAGCCGAAAGCAGAGAACAAAGACTCCCTGTCGGAGGAGCTGTCCTCCCCTCTCAGCTGACCTTCAGTCCCCAGGTGCACACTGCACCGCCATTGTACTAAATCATTTTCTCATCATTTCTATGTTATAAAAAAACACACTCATATCTCTGTTACAAAATAGGCTTCATTCTCCTTTGTTTAGTATATAAAAGTTTAACTCAACATGTGTCTAGTGTATAAAAAGTTTGATTGACCTTTGGTTAGAGTATAAAAAGTTTAATCAACATATAATTAGTGTATAAAAGTTAGATTAACATTTGATTAGTGTGTGAGAATAATCAAAACCTTGTGTATCTTTAACAGTATCGACTAAGGAGTGCAGCTAAAATAAATGTTAAAACATTTGTTGAAACAAAACAATAGGACACAGTCATTTAACATCTTAACAATAAAGAGCCTTGTCCAGTCCTTGTTTGTCAGTCCATATACTCAAGTTTCACAGCTAAGAGCTCTTGTCAGTCTTTTCAGTTCAGGTGTGTAAATAGTGTTACTGTTAGTGTTGTTAGTACTACCAAGGAAGTGTATTGTGTTGAGATCTTATAAGCTTATCTGTTCAGAAGCAACGTAGCTGTCGCTTTCAAGTAGGCTGGATACTCTTCCAGCATCACGGCTGAGGATCCTGAATCCTGGCTCATCACAAGTGTGACATGAATTTGTCTCCAACAATAAAAAAAACAACCTGCACCAGGCAGAGTATGTCAAATATCAGCACACATTTAACTCATATCTTCATCTTTTGTGAACAACGGCCACAATAATCCAGTTCTTGCTGAAATGTGAGAACACGCCTCATCGCTACATGTCTACATCTCTGACCCCTGGAACAGAAACTTCACAGTACATGAAGATTTGACAAGACGAGTCTCAGTTTCTGAGACATTAAATAGTTCTTCTTCATTTACTCTGCACGACCTCCCATGTGAGAACAATAAGTAAGCCATTAAGTTATATTGCATGTCCTGAAGCAACAGTTGGCGATGTGATGAAGCATGTAAGAATCTCACAGTCCAGAATCATAAGTTAATGCATGGGGAAGACATATGGCCAAGAGTTTTAAAGGACAGAACAACTTTGGTGGTGAACAGTGTAAAAGAAAGTTTCTTATTGTTATTATTATATTTTTAAACACAGTGATTTAAAACAATGTTCGACTGAATGCTGATAAGTGAAATCTGAGAATTAAGAAGGAAATATTTTCACCTTTTCTTCCAGACAATCCAATTAAAAACAGTCACACTAATCTTTATAGTGTTTTTAAACTCAGACACACAAGAAACTAACAACTATTTTGATAATGTTCTATTTTTATGCTATTTTTATGTGACGTGTGAATAATTAGGGGCTAAATGCTATTTTACTCAGTGGTTAGCACTCACAGTGAGAGGGTCCTGGATTCAAACCTGGACAGGACTCTGTGAGGTTTGCATGTTTTCTCCAGGAGTTCCAGTTTCTCCATTCATCAAAAATGCCTGTCTGAGCCCAGGACACTCTTCCAAAAGAGATTCTTAATCTGAAGAGTTCAGACATCTAATGTAAGATGACAACAAATATTTTCAGAGATCGATTATCTTGTTAATAGTGTTACATCCTCACTGCGTACGACTCTGGATACTGTGGCTCCTCTTAAAAAGAGAGCCTCAAATCAGAAGTGCTTGACTCCCTGGTATAACTCTCAAACTCGCACCTTAAAGCAGATAACCCGTAACCTGGAGAGGAAATGTCGTCTCACTAATTTAGAAGAGCTTCATTTAGCCTGGAAAGAGAGTTTGTTGCTCTATAAAAGA
>VUQS01024927.1:2903-17037 GCA_015108495.1 Heterochromis multidens | reverse complement strand
ACGTTTTTCACCAAATCAGGCCGCTCTGTTGTAGAACGTAACGTTTACATATCTGGAGAAAAACTGCAGGTTGTAGAGTGTTATAAATATTTGGGAATTTTAATTGACTCTAAACTCTCTTTTAAGTCCCCAGTAAAGACGGTATGTAATGTAGTTAAATTAAATCTTGTCAATTTCAAATACATACGAAATAATATGTCTGCTCGTGCAGCTAAAATGTACATGTATTCCATGATTTTTTTTCCCATATTAATTATTGTATTACTACATGGTCACAATCTGGCTTCAATGCCTTAAAACCATTACAGTCTTTATATAACAGAACATTGAAAATCTCTGATAAAAGGCAACATTGTTATCACCATTGTTTAATTTTACAGAGGTACAATCTACTTAGCTTTGAAAATCTTGTTAAATACATGAATATTTGTATATGAATAATTTTACACAGTATGGCTCCTCAACCATTTGGTCAGTTTATTACCAGTAGGGTAAACAGAAACCAAATTACAAGAAGTTTGACTAGACAGGACCGTATTATTCCTTTGAGGAAGAGTTCTTTTGGTCACTCTGCATTTTCTGTACAGGCTGTGCAACAGTGGAACTCTGTACCCATCAGTATCAGAGAGCAGAATACATATAACATTTTCAAATGTCAATTAAAAAGCTGGTTGATTAATAATCACTCTTGTCAGCATTGATTTGGTTGTACTCTCCTGTTGCCATTTTGTTTTCCTTTATTATGGGTTCTTTGGTATGTCTTTTTTTCCCATATGTTTTATATGTTTTTATAATGTTGATATTATATATTGTTTTGTTTTTTGGTTGCTTTTAAGATCTAGCCAGGGACTGCAGATGAAAATTAGCCTATGGCTAACTCTGGTGCATTTACAGCAATGTTTATTTATGTACACTGTCCCTGTAAAAAAAATAAACTAATAAACAAACAAACAAAAGGTCAGCAACAATACTGAGGTAGGCTGTGACGTTTAATCAGTGCTCAGTTGGTACTAAGAGGCCCAAAGTGTGCCAAGAAAATATCCCCCACACCATTACACCACCAGCAGCCTGATCTGTTGAAACAAGGCAGAATGGATCCATGTTTTCTTGTTGTTTACAAGAAATTCTAACCCTAGCATCTGAATATTGCAGCAGAAATTGAGACTCATCAGACCAGGCAACATTGTTCCAATCTTCTATTGTCTAGTTTTGATGAGCCTGTGTGAATTAGAGCTTCAGTGTCCTGTTCTTAGCTGACAGGAGTGGCACCCGGCATGCCCTTCTTCTGCTGCTGTAGCCCATCTGCTTCAAGGTTCAGCGTTTTGTGTGTTCAGAGATGCTTTTCTGCATAACTTGGTTGTAATGAGTGGTTATTTGAGTTACTGTTGCCTTCCTATCAGCTTGAAGTAGTCTGGCCATTCTCCTCTGACCTTTGGCATCAACAAGGAATTTTCACCCAGAAAACTGCCACTCACTGCATATTTTCTCTACTTTGGACCATTTTCTGTAAACCCTAGAGATTGAGATTGCAAAATACTTTGTTTTTCTTTTTTTTCTTTTTTTGCACTAAATCCATCTTCAAGTCAAAGTGCTGCTTTTACCTGAGCGAGACAGCTTAGACAAATAGCTTAACAATCTAGATGGAACAGAAATGGTGACAATGCAAAGTCATTAAAGAGCAATGGATTGTTTTTCCCTTCAGTGTGGGCAGGATTTAATAGCACTCGGTCTCCATTCTAACAAGCTGATGACCTCTGTGGAAAACATGGAAATAATAGAGCCTCATTGTTGATATTGCAGCGTAAAGCTCTAGTTACTCATAATGTTACAATGCAATAGTGTCAATTAAAATTTAATCTAAATATTTTCATTCCAGTAACCCTTGGGGAATGAAAGTTTATGAAACACAGTATAACACACAAATATAAGTGAGTTTTATGTCTTAATGTTTGCATTTTAAAAATTACATACTGATGATTTACAATAAATCTGGTAAAAATACAAGCTGATGGAGAACAAACTAAGCCACAATTATGACATTACTCTCTGATACGCTGGAATCTTTACTTTCATTCAGTGGGAGTGCCAGTAGCGAACAGATATTTCAGATTATAATCTGTGACCTGCATTATATATATTATAAGAGCTGTAGCAGGACTTGTTTGTAGCTTTAAAACTAGATCAGAGCCTCAGATTTTTTTGAAAAGTGATGTGCCAATCGCCACACATAATGTAATTTGTTGATTCATTGGAAAAATAAAAAAAATCACACCAAATGACTGGAAGAACTCAAAGTGTTACGAAATGGAAAGTCGAAAGTCTTCTCTTTCCTCACTGTTTTATCTTGGTGTTAAAACAGACAGAAGACAGGAAGGGCAGTTTAATCTGAGGTGTCAAAAGCCGTTGGCATCACAGAGATATGCATATGGGATTCATCAAAACAATTTAACCGTGCTTGCCAAAAAAAATTTAATGTCTGTTGCCAAGTTACGGCTACCCTGTTGTTAGTATGACTCTAATCCAGCACAAACACTAACATTTTGAATTTTAGCAAAAACACGCTGCCTCGCAATGGTTAAAAAAACAAATCTCGAATGATAGTAAATCTAAACAGTGAACATTCACAGAAGAGGAGAACATCTGTGTGCGTATCATCGACCTTGCAGTTTGGCTAATGGGGAGATTTAGTTCCAGGGGGAGGGTGATTAGGACGAGGTATTGCCTGTCATTTTAGTTTCACCTCTTCCCATTAAGCTCTGCTGCTGCCACCTTCTATCTTTGATGTTCAGCTTCCAATTTACCCATTCCTTACTCTTCATCCTCCCTGCTCCTCCTGTCATTATGCCCGTTTCTCTCTTCCACTTTAACCCTTCCTTTCATTCTTCCTTCAGTTTAACATTCTTGCGCTTTTGCACTATGGTTAAACAGAATTATTTCTGTGTTTTTAAACACAATAAACTCAAGGATTGTCCAGAATTTGCTGCAGAATTGTCAAAGAAAACTTTTAGGTGATTAGGGGACTGTTCTTTTTTTCTAGCTAAACAGTGTGACCGAGTAGTTCTGGGTCAATGTGAATAGGATGTATCATGGTGGTTTTTGAACGGCTATTCCACCAGGAGCTCTGGTAACTGGGACAAAACAGCACAGGAGAGTCCTCACTGCCCTCGTGATCCTGTCTGTGCACGCGTACGTGTGTCCTGACCTTTATCATGAAATTTAAAACAGTAAAGTTTCTCAGTCGTCAGCTCATCCTGCAAGCGACGGCAGGAGTGAGCTCTGTAATTTCTTTTTATATATTTCTAATTTACATATCGTGGAATGATTCATCCAAATTTTTTGAAGCTGTGAGTTGTTTTCTGAATATCAAATTCCAGCGACACACCTCCGCAGTTTTGGGCTCTGCACTCAAAGCAGGGCTGGCAGAGCAGAGAAGAAAGAGAAGAGGGTGGCTCAAGGTGACACTGGTGCTACTGTGTGTATGAATCGAGGGCATCAGAAAAGCATTGTGTCAGATGGAAGCTTTTATACTTGAAGGTGTGCTCTGGGGGTAATTTCTTTCCACTTGCAAACTGAAAAAACCCCCAAAACAAAGCATGATGCTTGACCACTTGGAAGCAGTTAAACATCATTGATAATGAACTCTTCTCCCTCACTTCTCTGCACACATATATGAAGAAACACACACGTGCGCACAAAAGCACCATTTACGCTCTTTATTTCCCAGCCGAGCTGCATGATGTGTTCCATAAAGGGTTTGTTTGGTTTTTACAGCACTCAAGCTGTCATGCGTCATTTGTGGGAAGCTAATTTCAAAAGTCATTTGGGTTCACTGCTTTGCTGCCGTTGTTATGCAACCCCTTTTGCAGAAGCTGTCTAATTGTGTCTATATGAAAAAAGGGGTTTGTGTACGCTCCTCATGACGTCTAACTCCCCCTCTGTTTGGGAAAATGCAAATCTGTGTTATTAAGTCCAATCACTGCTGCTTGCTTGGGTATACTCTTCATCAAGGATGTAATCTGTTATAGTGCACTCATGAGCAACATGTTTTTTTTTTCTTACGCTTGACACATTAAATTTAGAAGCAGATAAAGTAACACAGGTGTTAACCAGTCAGCCCCTCTGTTTGCTTTTGTTTGCCTTCAGAACCTCACAGGCATGTACATACCTCACATATTTAGGTGTCATATTTGTTGCCTGGTCTAATAAATCCTTATTATAATTATCAAAGTAATTAATTAGAACTGCATGGCCAGCCACACTAATTGGATCTTAGCTGTTATCTACAATCAATTAGAACAGTCAAAATTACTTCTCAATGCAGACCTTGTTGCAAGGTTTTGTTGCCTGGCTTGTTAAATTCAAACAAAGCCCCCCTTATAAAAAAACAAAACAAAACAAAACACTTAAGTATTTTAGGCACATACAGTGTGCACTCTACCTAAACCCTCACCACTCAACCTCGTAGCACTCCATCAAGAAACAAGCAAACCTCTGAAGGCAGAGAATAGCTGTTTCTTCCATACTCCTCTCCCGCCCAATGTCAAACTACACTGACCTAACAGATTGACCTGCTGGATGGAAGTAGAGAAAAGCATCTCAGAGGATGGATTTGACACCTTTTCTTGATCAGTCAGCTTCTCCTAGTAAGGATGTTCAGTGAAAAGCAAAGCACAAAATAGGCTGACCAATCATCATCTCGCCCGGTGTCATCTTCGGATTACAGGGCATTAAAAAACAAAAAAAACTGCACAGGAGACTAGAATTAGAGGACCCCCACCATGCTTACAGAGAGCACCAGGGTCACAAATGAGAAGAGATGGGCTTGTGTAACCAAAACTATTCAGCCTGGCGTGGGAGTAAAATGGCAGCGCAACCACACACCAGAACCCCTAGATCTTTTCAGCTAATATGAAAGAATGACTCATTTTCTCTCATTACCCAGATGTGGAAGCGTCATGGTGGTTGTGGGAATGTAGCCAAGGGGTGTCTGACAAAACAGCTATTTTTTTTTTTCACCTCCGATTCGGAGAGATGGAAGCAAATTTAAGGCAGCAGAGCCCTGTACTCAGCTGGGTTCTCACTGCTGCGCACAAAGGCAAGCCACTGGCAAGTCTAGTCTGTTAGGTGGCTTCTCTGCTGAGTCCTGTCGATTTCAGGGAACGTTTGGTGTCAGAGAAGCACTTGGGATTTTGCACACATACTCTGACTCTGTTTTAGTGCTTCTGTCAGGCTGTGATGGTTGTAACTGGATCATTTGTCATACTGCAGGCTGTCCCTTCATACATTCCACAGGTGACTGACTTGTCCAAGAGGAAAACAAATCCCCAAGACTGGTCTTAATAAATAGAAATGTCTCTGTCACTATTTTTACAAGCTGTTCACATTTTTGCTGACAGGTAGCTGTCACACCTCTTGTCTGCCTGCCTTTTTGCCTACAGACCATCTCAATTTGAATGTGATACATGCAGTAAAATAAGGTGCGGTATCATCTTTCCTGACAGAAAGCCCCCACCCCCTCCATCTTTGGACTCTCTAAAAGAGCACCCAGTCTCCCTCTCTCCACATAGGCATTCCTGCCTGTACACACCCAGGCAATTGTCTGTTTTCTTCCCCTCCAAGCCCTCTTCATTCCTCCTGAGTCTCCCAGGTGTACTCTAACTCATGAGCTGGAGCGGGAAGCCACACTTCATTAAGGCCTACGCTGATCCTGAGGTGCCGAAGCCGGAGGCAAAGTCAATGACAGAGTCAGAGTGAAATCTTTCTGTTAAGCTGAAAGGCACGCACACACAGCCAGAGGCCAGAGAGACATTCTTTACCCCCCAGGACTGGCTCTGTTCAGAGAGAGTTTTCTAATTAAAGCCATTTTGGAAAAAAAGAAAAGAGTCTTAAATGAAAGCTAGACTTGTGTTTTTGACTTATTTGTCTGAGTTACAGTATGAAATGTTATGCAAGTATCCGAAAGGACTTTCAAAATGAATCTGAAGATTACCTGACTTTTTGACAGATTTTGCACCATCTTTGGCACTCTTCTACTTCTGCTTTACTTTTTAATAGCTTGCAATTAATGGCGTTTTTCCACAGTTAGTGAATTTAAGCATTGTTCAAAATGTTGTCTATCAGCGGCATCGAAAAAAAAAATCCTTAAAAATGGCTCTCTAGACAGTTTTATGTCTATTTTGATCAAAGCCAGTTGCAAATCTGTTTTGACACTATGAGTCAGACAGCACAAAAGAGGTATCAGTTAAATAGCATCTGAGCTTTCATTTTAATATAGAAAGAGTCAGTATAAGAGACAGTATTTTGACAAATGATGTAAGACTCTGCTGTTTTCTGAGAAACAGCAGGGAAATTAGAGGAAAAAGCTGTGAGGTAAATGGAGTTTTATGTCTCTTTGTACTTTGGAAGTTGAGGAGCCCAGACGGAACAAATTCAACAAAGTCATGTTAACTGTGAAGTATAGAAAAAAAAAAAAAAAGAAAAAACTACATTCACACTTCCATTGCGCACTTGACTTCAGCTGTTGGAATGTGCTTAATTGGCAGACTGTTCAGTGACTTCCTCTGTGGAAGATAATAATGCTTCACTGGGAAGCTGGTCATTGAGCTGTTAAACATTCAGTCCAAGCACATGTCCGTGTGCATGTGTTTGCGCAAACACACGCACACATGCCAGCACATGCTAACATATGTGCTGGCATGTGGCATTGTATGTGTGTAAATGGAGAAAACAGAGAAAGGACAGATGCACAGATGAAAAAAAAAAGCTGACCAGCACTGCTGCACACTTGCTGACACTTGAGCCTCAGACTGCAGTGCTTTTTTTGATTCCTTCATTACCACTGAAAAGGATTTTTAGAGGTTAAACCACTGAAAAAAGGGTTTGTTTTCCACGATTAACAAAAAACTATTTTTAGGAGGAATGAAAATATTTTTTTTTCTATTGGTATTTTGTCTCTTACCTGCTTGATTACATGCATTTATAAAGCTGTAAATTATTATGCACCCATTCCAATTCACATTTCACAAAATTTTCATTTTCTGTCTTTCTAATTTGTACAAAAAGACTCACTATAACTCCAGGAAACTCAAGCCAGGAAAGCTGTCAATCAGCTACAACACAACAAATTCACAAATCAGAATAAATTAAATGTAAATAAGACATAAATATCACCTTGACCTCAACATACCTCCAGGTAAGCTGATGGGGCCGCAGCCTTTGCCCTGGGGGTCCTCTTCCACGATGAAGATGCTCTTCTTGCAGAGCCTCCAGAGGCCAAAGTGGGCCGCCTCGCAGGTGGCGTTGAGCTTCTCCACCCGGGGGCTGAGCACAGCCCAGTGGTCAGTCACCACCGCCGCCAGCATTGCTGACATGCCGACAACGATCACCACAGACGTGATTTTGACCTTGGTCGCCTGCTCCTCAAACATGTTTCTGGTCTTTTCAGAGCCAATGATGCAGATTTGGACGTCCCTGCTTTTGCACGTGAAACGCTAGAGAGTGTAGCGAGTGTGTGAGGCAGTCAAGGTTGCCTTTGTGTTGTTTGTCTTCAGGTCCTTGGTGTCAGATGTTGATTCCAGAGGTTCCCACGTCCTGACTAAAGCTTCACTTCACTGCTGGTGTCCTCTCCTCTCTCCTTCTCTCCAAGGCTCTTTCTTTCTCATTCTCTGCTTTCTGCCTGGTGGTTGGTAAAAAGGGGCCAGATAACAGTGCCCTAGTTTCTACCTCGCTCCTCTCTTCCTCTCCCTCCCTAGTTGCCTTTGGTGAGCTGAGGCCATTCAGCTATCAGACGACAATGTACCAGGTTGTGCTGACACCTGTATACCAAACACTCTACCATTCTGGTGTTGACCAGAGGTGGGTTAAGATTAGACGCTTTCAGTTAAAGTTTGGGGACAGTCTGTTGATCATCTGTTCCAGTAGTTTTTAACTACAACATCAAAAATGATACAGTAAAAATCTCCAGCAAATTTTGGCAGTGCTTTTCAATATTTCATTGATATGCCAAATACAGATCAATCTATCATTTATCCAGAACATTCACTCTCACATCTCTCTCTCATTTTCTTATTCAGTCCAATCCATTTCCAGTTCAATTGTCTCAGGCTCTCTGTGCCAGGGGACTCCCGAGGCAAAGATTTCCTTTATTAGTTGTCTTCTGAATAAGCTGATCCACTTACTCAGCCAATCAGCAGTCAAGGTTTGACACAAGGGTCCCACCTGATGCCAGCAGCTGATCCAGATAGAGAAAGACAGAAAAGGAGCCTCTAAAATTTGAGGTTTATTCGGTTGACAGAAGAGCATTACCTAAGATTTATAGAGTCTGATACTTTGGTGTGTTGAAAGCATCTTGAAATCCTACAGGTGTCTATGAAAAACTGCATGCATACGTGTTTTTATCTTACCACAAATCCTTCAAAATGCTTTTGAAGGCCTTACCAAAAACAATTAAATATCACACAGTTTGAGGATGGCAAAAAGATCTGGTAAAGCCTGATGCACTTCAAAGGCACAATCAACCATTTTCCTATGAAATGCTTGAGTAAATGGACATGCTTTTAATAAACCACTGTGACCCACTTTAGACAGGACTCTGGCCCATTTTCCATCCTGAAACACTCACACAGTTCTGCGTTATTAACACACTAAAAGGCAAAACATTCAAGCGAGAGCAAAAAGTCAGGGGAAAGTCGCTCAAGACGATGCAGGATATAATACTGGGACAGAAAAATCACAGTAGTCTGATGTCTCATCTTCTTAGAAATGAATTTAATGTGTGAGGATGAAAGTAATTTGTAGCCATCAGTAACTAACTCAACCTCGAAATTGATCATAAAAGATAAATCATCTCACATTTGTCTTAAATAAAGAACCCCCACTGTGGGGGCTGAAAAGAGATGAAAAACAGTTGTGTTCATTATCACATCTCACCTGCAGCGAAAACTGCTTTTTCTCCCAAAGGGCCAGTCCCTTGTCAAGCCTGTGAGAGCAACCACTTGTCTCTAACTGTGTAATAATAGTGTCTTTTGGTGCTTCTTGTCTTGCCGCGTGGCCCTCTGACCTGCTTCATTTGCTCGCGGTCCCCCGATGACTGTGGAGAGACCAAACACCTCACAGCGGCGCAGTCTCTAAGCAACAGCCATGTCATACTGGAGGGATCACCCCATGCCAAGCAACCGGCGGGGAGAAACACTGAAAAGAGATGACAGCATCTGGCAAGAAGGCAGCTCTGACTCACTTGTGAGTGCCACTCGATGGATTATTATCAGCATTACCGGGAGTATCACATGCGAGCCGTCAGTGCTGGAAATGTACAATGACAGTAACAAAATGTACAAAAACACTTCTCCTGAAATCAGGACTGCCACGTCTGAACTCAGCAGTGATTAACTTCAATTATGGCAGCCAGCTTCCTTGTTAGAGTTTTTATTCCGGGATGAAAAACAACCTTAATTGGTGGCTAATTTTACCCATAGCAGACTAGATTGCACAGCCTTCAGAGGGACCCAACTGCATTCATTTCCTAATGACAGGCAACATTACTCAAGCTAAATTAGATTACCCATGCCCTGAGGCCATTTCTATGAAGGTCATGTTAATATTCATCTCTAAAACAACGGGATCGGATACAATGCGTGCTCGCCTCAGTGGCACCATCCTCTTGTTTTTGACCTGTTCTAGCAAAAGCTTTGACCATCGATGTATGAAGCAGCCTTTAGTTAAGGTAATTTGGGACAGTGAATTGTGAGTTAATTGTGAACACGGGTTGAAGAAAAATTAAATTAGGCTGAAATTACAAAGGGTTGGTTTAGCTGTTGTACAGCAACATCAGATATTAGTATTTAAAGATAATTTCCCCAATTAGATTAAAGTGAACCAACACCGGCATAATTACACCTATAAATGAGTAATGTAGTTTTAATTTTGGATATGAGGCTCAACATGGAATATCTCACTGTGTATCTAGTGGCACTTATGATACAGATATGCCAAATATGGTGTATTGTGCAGTAATAGCAGCTACAATATACATATGATAAAATACATACCCTTTTGGAAATGAGGAACAAAATATGGGTAGCTTTGTTTAGCACCACCAATTCCTCTCCTTTGCTCACTGACTGAATCAGCTAGGTGACTGTTGATATAAAAAAAAATGGCTTCATTTGTCCAGGTGGCATTGCTCTGAGTGAGAGTGGCGGCTTTTTAACATTTTGATCTAAGAGCTCTGCCATCAGTGTGATTCCTGCTGATTTATTTCTTTGTCAAACAATGTGGAGCCACCAAGGCTGAAATGGCTCATAGTTTATTCAAGATGACAGTGATTCAGTCTTGTGCGGCTGAACAGAAGAGGCATTCAGGACTTTGAGAAGGTCAAACATCTGAATGAAGCACTGGATTCAGAGGTTTTCACTTAAAAACAAGCTCCATGGAGATGATTGCATGTGACTGTAAGTATTGGGAATAAATCTGATAAATTTGCTGTAATAGCCAGCATAGTAATGATGGGGCATGCACATGCACAGTAGCCCCTTAAAAATTGGCTCCACTTTGATTTAGTTTGCTGCTTTTTAGCTTTTTATTTTCTTTTTTTGCTAAATTGCAAATGATTTATGATTACAAGATCAACAGGTTCAACATCAGAACAACTAATCAACAGCAAGAATCAACAGCAAGAAAGCGAAGGCACTGTAACTGCAGCAAGCAGTGCAATCAAAACTGTGTACTAACATATTTACTAACAGGTTTCAGATGCAAAATTTAAAAATGCACAACAAGAAGAATTGTATGAGATCATCAGCAGCCACAAGACAAATAAGAAATGACCGTACTTGTTAAGGAAACTTGTGAAGGCTAAATTTCTATGTAAACTTCTTGTTAACTTTTACAGAGAAGGAATGGGAACACAGGCACATGGAACTCAAAGAAACCTGAATAGAAATCTATAACAGAACTCCATAATGGCAGCAGTTGTTCAAACAGGGAAACACGTGGTTTTTATGGCCCGATGACAAATGAAATTAATGTCATGGCTCTCATCCATTTAATTTAGATAGGGGCTTGGGCTTTGTTAGTTTCCAAATAACTGCAAAGTGGCAAGACTTGTTTCGAGAAGGACTCTGACTGACCCTTAACTTTTGCTCTAGCCCCATGAAAGAAGTCAGCATTTAAAAATAAAATAAATAACCTAAGCTCCTGAGACCCTGCGACCCCGAGTATATTACATTTTGGCTATTCTGCACCTTATACTTCTTTCTACTCAATAGTGTTTTATACTTCATGCAACGTTGACTTTACTGGGTTATGATGAAAAATAAACTCGTCCCCATATGAGGACTTACTTTAAATTCAGTTAAATTTATCTACAAACAGAAACCTGAACCTGGTTTCCTATAATGCTGCTACCCTGCTGCCTCTTTTAAACATGCAAATAAAGACATGATCTCACTTCAGCAGAGGTGCTGATCTCCACAACTCACATTTCTGCAGAAGCACAAGTGCAACTGAATGCAGTTCCGGGTGATTTAACTTCTCACTGTTAAGGCAAAGAATTCAGAAGAACCAGAAGTGTTGCATAGATTTCCCTGGAAGTCCTCTGGAGTGGTCTTCATCAGCACAGAGCAGGTTTAATGTAGGTCGTTCAACAAAACTGCAGATAAACTCACTGTAAGGACTAACAGCTGGCCACAGCGGCAGCTCAGACCGTTTTTGTGTTAACAGCCCATGAGTTTGGACTTTATAGATAACAGCTTCTCTTTCCTTGAGCTGAGGAAAATTGCCGTCGAGCTAACTTAGTGACAGTTAACTAGAGCTGAAATGGCGGCATGGTGACCGGCTGAGCTAACATTAACATTTAACTTTAAATTTTAAAAACGTATGTAACAGTTATCATGCTAAATGTTAAAATTAAACAGTACAATTAGAAGACGACTGAACAAGTATGGCTTGTTGGATGGGGTTTCGGGAGAAAGCCTCTTCTCTCTAAAAAGGACATGGCTGCACAGCTTAGGTTTGCAAACCACAAGACTTCTGGAACAATGGCCTTAGAAAAGATGAGACCAAAGTAGAGATTATTGACCATAATGCACAGCACCATGTTTGGCAAAAACCAAATACAGCATATAAGCACAAACACGTCATACCAACTGTCAAGCACGGTGGTGGAGGGGCAATGATTTGGGCTTGTTTTGCAGCTACAGGACCTGGGCACCTTGAGTTGACCGTGAACTCCTCTGTATACCAAACTAAACTTGAAATACTGTGCTGAGACCTTAAAAGAGCTGTGCGTAAACAAATGCCCACAAACCTCAATGAACTGAAGCAAGAAGAGTGGGCCAAATTTCCTCGACAACGATGTGAAAGATAAAGTCACACAGAAAATGATTACTTCAGGTTATTGCTGCTAAAGGTGATTCTACAAGCTATTAAATCATGGGATGTACTCAGTTTTCACAGGTCTCTATGAAGCCCTGTGAAAACTTTTTTTCAGATGACTGTAAATTGTAATTCAGGGGTTAGTGCTTCACTGCCAAAATGTTAAACTAAGATAGTGAATATGATAGCGACTGTACAGTCAGCATGTTAGTATTGCCATTGTGAACACATTAACATGCAGTTGTTAGAAATCACCACTGAATGCACAAACAAGTTAACCCTGATTTTGTTTATTTATCTGTACACATGATGTTTGGGGTAGTACCTAAAAAGTGGTAGGGACAAAAACAGTGTAAATTCAGAATAACTAAAAATGCTTTTTGATTGGAACATTAAAAGCAGGTTTTATAGTAGATCATACATAGAACAAAGGCACTGAAAATATCTTTACAATAGTGATGATATTGTGGCAGGTTTGGTTTTGAACATGGACGAGTACTTTTTGATACAATAAGAGTGCCTCAGTTCTCCACCTATTTAAACAAAACAGCTCATCCAACTTTCTTCCCTCCTGAAAATCCATTCTCAAATGTTTACAGTTAATTTCTTGATGAGGAAAAAGAATGTGCTTATATTTATTGTAAGCCATAAATCAATATAAGCACATACAATAAGGTACAGCTGCTCCATACACATGGAATAGAAAATATAGTTTCTCTTCCTAAACAGACTTACTGCACTTCACCTTACAAAACAGAATACTTAATAGATTCACAGCAAAAACAGTGTGTGTTTATCTGAATATAAAAAGGTAAATTGAAACACATAACCTTTGCCAGATTTATCAAGGCATTATTATTGTTCTGTAAAATAATGCTTTGAATCTCTGTTCATGTCGCCGCACATTCAGTTTTTTTTCTGTGCTTATATATATGTATATATGTACACATCTTTACAGCTTTACATTACAAACATTTTTTCCCACACTGTAATATAAAAGTGAAAGATTTACAGAACAAATCATACTGATGGCTTCATATAACAAGTGCTCAACTGGATACGTGAAGTGTTATCTCTAAAGGAATATCAGGCGCACTAAATACAATCAAATACTATTCTGTGGTTGAGTGAGCCGATACCCAAAGAAACCTGGCTCTGAGAACAAGCTCAAGCAAACACTCACAGCTTTTAATTAATGCCGGCATGGCATTTCTTTTTTCTTAAGTCTGTTTCATCAGGTTTATCTTTATCAATAGTCCATTTCCTCAAGGACCTCAAAAGCATTCAACCTGCCAACACTGCACTGTATTTCCTGAGAAACTAAAAGAAAGAGCAGTGAAGGACGTTCAAGATGAAACACACATATCTTGTTATAACAGCCAAATCTTTTGCAGTTCCACACAGCTCCCTCTGCTTATGTCTGGGGCCTCTGTTTGACATTAGAGGGGGGTTGCCAGATGGACTGTGGACTGACAGGCTGTGTGACAGACAGACAGACAGACATGCATTCTCCACCTGGCTCCAATCCTCCTGGATGTCGAGGCTCCATTCAGAGCTAAAGGAAGTCCTGACCTGTGCTGTTTTCACAGTTCCGGGCAGCTCTTTTTTGCCAGCTTCTCTTCTATTGTGACAGGCACATACACAATGTAGCATCCATCAGGGGGTGTGATGAAAGGATCGCAGGCTGATAATGAAGTGGGTAAAAAAAAAAAAAAAAAAAAAAAAAAAAAAAAAGGGAAAAAAAAAAAAAAAAGGGAGGAAG
>VUQS01024926.1:3828-22861 GCA_015108495.1 Heterochromis multidens | reverse complement strand
CTGTAACAAACGTATATGCATAACTGGTAAATACCTAGTCTAGCAAACCTAGTGTAGCTAAAATACAAATATTTAATACTGGACTGACATACAAACTTAAAAGGTAATGATATGATCATTTATTGCCACTTTGTGACAGTAAAAGTAAAATATTGCAATAAAGCAGCATCACATTCTAACATTTGCTAATTAGTGTTTACCTGATGCTAATGGGAATCTGCAAGACAACCGAACTGCAGCTAATAACTGCACCTGTAAAATACATTTAAAATGTAAAAATAAAAATGCTTCCCTTGTAGTGGCAGAGCACCAGAGCAGCTGCTTGTTTTCATATGTATCTGTCATTGTGCATGCTGTTGTACAGAAGGTATTAGAAAGTGCTTCTGCATAGCAACAAAATTGTCCTGTTAAAAAAATAAATAGACAGTGCACACAGCTTGCTTTATCTGTTCATGTGCTGTGGCGTCCACTTTGAGACGCTCCTGTGCCACATGTCTGCCAGACGAGAATTCCAGCCACCCTGATCTTTGCTGCGGGAGCCGTTCAGGGAGTGTTGGCGTCCAGTTAACAAACATAAGGGTCTGGCAGTTAAGAGAGGGAGACCAAGCAGCCGTCGGGATGTCATCCTGCCCAAAAAATCTGCCCAGCCACTGGTTACATGCCTGGGATTCTTTTGTACAAGCTGCTCTTTCCTGCTTTGATTTTTTTTTTTTTTCCCTAAAACATTTTCCTCGACCAGACAGTGGCACAGGGAAATATTTTCCAGTCCAGAAATAAGTTGCTTTTAATTGCATTGCCTTGCAAGTATACACTTGGTGGTCTGTGCTGCTGTAAAAATGTGCCTTTGATTGACGTTCATTAGGGATGAAACAGGGTGGTATGCAGCTCGGCAGTGCAGCCACGTTCCATTGGAGTTGCACTGTTCTCAAAACAAACCGCTCCAACTGGCGCACACATACTTTCCCTGTGAGATCCTGGTCAGTGCTTTGAATGAATACAGCATTATAATGCTCCAAAATGCATGGCTGAAAAAGGCTCAGTCATCATCTGAACTCTCTGCACTAGACTGGGTATCATGTAGGTCATGTAGACAAACTGAGGTAATGCTTTGGGAAGATAAATTGCTTATTTGGGATAATAAGCAGGTTGCTATTGCATGAAAATACAGATTTCTGCACTTCTGACAGCAGAGGCTTGTCTAGGTCGTTGTGACCTCATGACGGCATAAATGCTCTCCCTAATGTAAATGATTAACTGCCAAGAGATTATGTATTCAAAAGTACGCTGTTTAGCTTTCATTGTTAACATTGGTCTGTTCCCCTTTTCAGCAGAAAAGCAGCTGTGCTTCACTTCTCGACAGTGACACAGCAGGTCAAAACATGTAGCAAACCAACTGACATTGAGGTTTTGAAGCTGCTGAAGATGCTGAAAGTAAAACGCAAGCCAATAATGAAATTATTCAAATTTGATCTTCAAAGGTCACTTTAACCTTACTAAATGCATAAAGAATGCTTATTACAAAAAATATTCAACACAAATACCTAAAAGGATAAAATGATAAAGTGATGAAATTTTATATGCAAGAGATCGACTTCATAGTAACATCATAACATTCATCAAAAACACTTTTCTGTCCATTGTTCAACACCATAACTCCCGAACTGAAGGGGAAAAATGTGAACTGCCTCTTGACTGGTTGGTGGAGGCGGTAGTTCTTGTTTATTTAGTGTTGTGACTGTCATGACTGGCAACAGGCAATATGACAAACTGACTGATCTGCTGCTGAGCATGCTTCAGACAAGAGACAAACATGCACATGAGCATGCAGGACGACAACACAAAACTTTCACTAAAGTCTTAAACCTTGTTAAAGCTGCAGTGTATAGCAATCTGGAAAAGTCAAATAAACAACACAAATTGACAGCGCAGCCTTTCTCCTGCAGCTCTTCCCTAAGCCCCTCCCAACAGACGCGCAATGCTTACAAAGTCATTCATTTAAAATATCCCAATAATGGCTGTGATCCGAGTGCTGTTACATAGCAAGCTTAATTTGCAAACCTAAACTGAATTAGCCACAGCTGTAGCCATGACACATTAGGTACAGTTATCAAGAGGCTAAACTATTAGCAACATGCAGCATAGCAACTTAATGCAACTAGGCTCTTCCTACACAACCTAACCAAGCTCTAAAACACTTTTAGATATTTCAGATAAACAGAGTTGGCAGCTTGTTTATTAAAGATGAGAATCTTTGTTTACATACTGTAACCCCAGATTATATAAGTAGCTCTTACAGGGCCACTTACTTATAGAATCTGTTGCTAGAGTGAAAAAGCACCTTTGCCAATAATGAGACATTTTGTTTGCTTTGACTTGCTTTCTAGTTCACTTTTTTGTGTTGCTTTGCTGTGTAGGTAGATGTTGCCAATGTTGGAATATAGGAACTTTCCTGCACACATCTGCATTTTCTTGCAAAGAAGAAGTTGCAAAGACCTAGTACAGGCTTCATTGTTTCTATCTTGAAAATGGATGCAAGAGGTGATGAAGAAATCTGATTTCATCTTACAGAACTTGAATTACAATATACTTAATGGTTATTATGGAATTGCTCCACAATGACACTGTCTGTAATGGTAGAGTCAGTCAATGTGAAAGGGAGAACTGAGTTGTCTTGCAGACTCTGAAGGCCTCTCTGCCCTTTACCCAGTCAAAGATATGTGCTCCCACTATTTAACACATGCTTTTATTTTCATTTTAATTTAGATTACCTGCTTAACTGTAACAAACGTATATGCATAACTGGTAAATACCTAGTCTAGCAAACCTAGTGTAGCTATAATACAAATATTTAATACTGGACTGACATACAAACTTAAAAGGTAATGATATGATCATTCATCACCTGTAAAATACATTTAAAATGTAAAAATATTTATAATTGAAGTGTGAAAGTTTAAGGTGACAAATTATAAATGAACAATTTTTAAGGTAAATGCTTGATTAAATAAACTAATGTACTTTGGAATACTGTTTTTACTATTATTATTGGTTCACAAAAACCTTCATTCAGACCAGTTAAACTTGCATTTCCTTGACAACTAAATCCACAGTAATGTGCTGTATAAGTTTCTATCATCCTGAAACTTTTCCAAATGCACTTTGCATCCTTGTGTGCAGCTGGGTGAGGTGGATTTTTGGGATTCTTTCTCAGTTAATAATACCTCTTTCATTGCTCTCAACTCAGTGTATGCAAACTCTGGTAATAACGTGTTGGGCCAAAGGGCAGATTAGTAATGTGTTAGGGCTGCAGGTTTACAATCAGGTGTCATGAGACAAAAGCTGCAACCACTTGCAGAGTGTCCCTATTAGGACACTTTGGGCATGGTGTCCACCCTAGCTGCTCTTACGTCTGTAGCCCTGTCTTCTGCCTCTCCCACGGCTGTTCATTATGTGCACTTTAGTGCTCACTCAGCTCTGGGGTGCTCCAAAGTTCACAGGAGGGAGAAGAAGAGGGAGGTGGGAGAGTCATTCCTGTTAGTGTGAGGTCAGAAGGCTGTGTTTTTCTTTCCCATCCCTACCCTCTTTTTATGCCTCTCTGTCTTTTGTTCATCATGATAAGCAGTCAGGTAGCAGCACAAGTCGTCTCCTTGTCAGCCACTATCTCCACCACCACCTTCTCTCAGTAGTGGGCATGTTTGATTATATCATGTGATTATATCAACTTCTCTAACTAGAAAAACCACAGGAAGCTCTCATTTGACTACAAACCAGACTCCTATTTTATTGTCGCAGCCAGTACTGTGTTTGCAAGTGTTAAATATGTCATGCAAAATGTTATGCCCTAAGAATTTATTTTTTTTGCTGCCTTAAAATCTATCATGCATCCAATGCATGCTGTCTCTATAATCGATGACACCAAATATTTTCCAGTTTATAATTTTAAAAAAAAGGTGTGTAATTTAATGAAGGGAAAGTTTCAGATTTCTTCAAACTTCAATGCTGGTATTTGGTTTGAATTTCAAAAACCTACATATAATATATTAGTTCCTAGACATGTATTTGTTTGATATTGGTATGCAGCTTTGCTATAATCAATTGAATAGTTACTGTAGCTTGCTAATAAACAAGGCAGCATTGTGTTAAAGTGAGTGGGTCTTCAGGTCCAGTTTTCAAAGCTGAGCTTGCTCTGAAAGGCAGTTTCCACAGAAGTTTTGCAACAACACACTTTGTAATGCAATAGATACGTGCGATATTGCACAAATTTCTCATGTAAGTGTCTAATCAGGATTTAAATATATTGATGGAAATTTAAAAAAAAAAAGGGTGATTAAATGACCCACACTTAAGTAATTAAATATAAAAAGTTTAATCCCTCTGGGTTAACATTGCTCTCAGTCAAATGTGACCTGTGAGTGTATGCGGTACATGTCTGATGTTACCGTTTTGTTCCGTGGGATCTTTTATTAAACTGCCCAGATTCCATATGTAGTTCATGTATCTGACTCTGGTCTGTGCTGCTTGACTCGGCTTCTGTCATAATTATACACAACATATATTTCTAGCAATGGGAAGGAAAGTTCTGCTTCTCAGATGCTTATAAAACATGCTGCATTGCATCTTGTGCAATCACATCCATTGAATCAGTTGACAAATTGCTGCCATATGAGCATATAGTTACTGACAGTTTCTCATTGAGATCCATCTGATCCAGTTCATGATGTCCACTTTTTAAACACTTAGGTCCTGTTGTGAAGCCTAGAACAAACTAATCAATAGATGATGCCACAGTGGCTATGTCCATATACAGTTTTTGCTTAAAAATTCACACAGTACTTGAAGTATGTTGAAAGAATATATTTAAATGCCTTTGTAACATTTATTGACAATCTGGATAAAATTTTGTGTTATGTAGGAGGTGTGACAGTGGATGCATCAGAAGAGGTAGGGTGGCACTGAGCCTGCACATGTATATGCTCCAGACTTTAGTACTACACCACTGATAACACCAAAACATAAAGTCTGTGAAGTCTTGCTACCAACCACATTTAGAGTCCTTGTCTGATTTAGTTGTAGATCAGTTATCATCCCTGCATTTTAAATGGCAAGAAAGTGTTCTTAACTGAAGATAAATTGGGTCTCATTGAAATGTCCTGCCAAACCTCAGGAGGAAGTGAACCCATTTAAAGGGGTTGTTCACCAAACTTCAAAGTCGTTTTCACCTTGGAAACAATTGCGAACACAGTAGCTGATTGGATGGATGAAGGTCATGGTTGCTGGTGTCAGTTACAGAATAATCATGTTTTCATTTCTTCAGTGCAGGTGAATCAAATTGTATTTAAAAGCATCACATCATTAAACAAATAACATTTAAAAAATGAATAGCAGCTTCTGTTTTCAGATCAATTCTCCTTGTTTTATCCTGGGTAATTTGAGCTACTTTCCACTGACCTGCTTTGTATTGCAGTGGCAAAGAGTAGAAAGGAGATTAATATCTGAAAACCTGGGCACAGAAAAGAGCTAGAGAAATAATGGATTGCAGTGAAGCCATTTGAGATATTTGTGTGTACGTGTTTTGTCTTTGCAGGAATATTTTGCACAATAATAAAATAAATAAATATGTGATGGGTGTTTCGTTTACTTTTCTAGATTAAATTTTGAACACCCAACTAAATTACTAATATAATTAGACTACCCTATTTTCCTATACTTTCCCACACTTTCTTACCTTCTTTAATCATGTTTTCTTTGCAGAAAGTGTGCACTGAGCATTGCTAACATCTATGCTAATGCCTTGCATAAAATGAAGGTTTATTATTTTGCATTTTTTTCCCTGTTTAAATGAACTGTTAAGTGCTGCCTGTTAGTGAATGTACACAAAAGTTGATTTAATAATGGAATTCACATAAAATGTTTAGACCTGCCACCCAGTAGTAAAGACATGGTGAGTGAGCCTTATTCTTTGACAGAATCAGTGAAGAAAAGAACACAAAAAACCTCAGCATGCATGTAAGCTGATAAGTGTGTCTGCTGGTTAGGCATGTTGAGTGTGGGGAAGTGGGGAAAAAGTGAGCGTACTCTCTGTTAGTAACCTTGGAGGAATGGCATGGAAGTGTCAGCTGAATGTGTAATGGTGAGACGGGAGGAAGAGTTGCTGACATTTATCCTTGAGCAACGGAGCATGTAAAAAAAAATAATAAGGTTGTAGGTTACTTGGATTGACATGTTATTCAACTCTCCATTCACACCACTGTCTGGATTCAGTATTGCTGTTTTTGAAGCTAATTGTGAAGCATCTTGTGATGTGATGCTCCAGTTTAATGTGGAATGAGAGGAATTTTCTTCTCCCTGTTTATTTTCCCACAAAGTAGGGAGTAAAACGGGTTGGTCTTCTTGCAGAGAAAGAACCCTTTTGAGCCAAATGCACCCATTTCTGTTCATGAATAACAGGGTGGTGCAGTTGGTTAGGAGTGTAAATGCTGGATTATTTAAACAATGAGAGCTGTGACTTGTACGTTGGGTGCCATGTGAGAGCTAAAGGTGGTGCGAGAATGAGGGGTTGTGGGTTTACTGAATTCCTATCTGGTGAGCGGAGCATTGGTTTCTGTCTAGACAAAGCTCAGTTGTCGGGGAGACCCGTGCAGATCCAGGACTGCCCCAGGCTCCAGGAAGTATTGGTGGGAGAGAGTGGGCTGTTATTTTTTTTCTTCCATCCTGCTCACTTTTCTTTCCTTTAGGGATTTCAGCAAATGCAGTCTATTGCTGAGAGCGGGGTTTTTTTTTTTTTTGTTGTTGTTGGTGGGAGTTTTTCTCCCATGATCGGGTGGAGACAGCTTGGTGTATTTGTGCAGTGATATCAGTGGCATAAAAATCCCACTGCTTTCATGTCTCCCACTCACCAGGAAATAGCACCCTGACTCACTTTGAATGCAGAATATTCACATTTACAGATGCACACACACTTAGTCACTTTGTGTGCAAGATGGTGTTGTACCAATCACATTTAGGACTTTTTACCACAAAAATAGGTCTTTAGCTCTCTGATTATGGACTCCCTTTGTGTGGCTCTATTGTCTCTGAGTGACTGTGTGTAGCAAGATAAGTCAAAGACAGGCAGTGTGACTGTCAGTGAGCAGACAGGACTGACTAAGGGTTCATTAACTGTTACACTCAGCCATGCCTTGAGGGCTCTTTCCTGGAGCCAAGGCAGATCCTTGTCTTTGGAGGATTTATAGTGTTGACAACAGACTTATTAGCCATTTCCAATATCCAAGTGACGATAATAAAGTCTGCATAAACACAGAAATATCCCTGCAAATGCCCCATCCCAAACTGGATGTCTTCCAGAGTTCAGCAGAGTTTTTCATCCTTATAGCACACTGAACCTTTTTCTAACACGCTTTAATATTAATTAGCCAGTAACTTACAGTAAAATAGGCAGGATCTAAAAACTGGCAAGGACATTTACATACTTCAATATTTTATTCCCAATATGTTCTCACGTGGCCACCTGATTGCATTTAATAAGTTAATAAATGAGTACATTTTTAAAGATACTATTTTTTAGGGGCAAGATGGTTGGCCTAATTTCCAAATGCTTAAATAATAGGTTTAATCTTTTCAGTAGCCTACTTCCTTTTTTCTTACATTTTTGCCTGGAACTATATGCACATTTTTCCTTTCTTAAAATAACTTATGGTCACAGGACTTATTACTCTCTAAAATAGATATCCTCTTCCAGTTAGTTTGCTTAAATTAAATTATTTTTTAATGGAATTAGGCTCATTAACTAACCCACATTTAATTTATTCATAGATTAACTTGCTTTTCTCCAAGAGTTGTTTGAAAGAAGACACACTTGTTTCTTAGTGTTCACTTATTCCATGTGTTTTTAGGGACCTTTCTTTCTTGTGTCTCTACCCTCCAGGATAACCATACAAAAGTAAAGCACTGCTTATCGCAACAGCATGCAAATTGTGGAAGAGCAGGCAGGCTGCTTAAAGCAGGGATTATACTTTCCACATACACGAGTCCGCTCTGGTCCCAGTGATATAAATTTCGTCATGAGATAGTTAGCGCGAGGGTCTATGCGGACGTGGAACAGGATTGATTACTCAGCCGTAGGGTCTCCAGCTGTCTGTGTCCGTGTCCACAATGGAATATAATCTAGGCTTTAAGTGTACACCATTTTTGCCAAAGTGCACACTGATGATCATGTGACCTGGAAAAACACACAATCATGGGAAAAGATGAGTGTATAAAACAGTTAACACAATTTTATCACCTCCAGAAACCCAGCTAAGAGTAAGCCTAATGGCTGATTTATACTTCTGCAGTAAATCTTTGTAGAGCCTACGACGTAACCTACATGAGTGGCCAACGTCATTGTCGGCATTTATGCTTGTACTGGTGCATCATGTGTTAATTACCTTGTGGACTTGTCCCCATGTTTTATATGCAGTGTCCCCGCTCTTTTTGTGGTCAGTTTTTCTCTGGGACAAACCTATTTGTCCCTCAAGTTTTTCCACTTAGTAGTAGTTTCAGCAATCTCCCTCCAGCAATTTGTCGAAATTTGTTGAGACGATGATTGCTCTTCTCTCAGTGATAAATTCAAAAACTGTAGTGAAAAAGTATCCTGAAATGCACAGGACGAATCACAACAGGCCAATCACAATAGTTGCAGGCTGCGTGGACACAACGTGTAGGTACATTTCCAGGCAGGTGCATGTCACGTTATGCCATAGGTTATGTCGTGGGGTTTCAAAAGGATTTGCAGTTACGACGTAGCTATAGCTTATATTTCCCACTGAAGCATAAATCCCCAGTAATATATTCTAGGATGGCTAGGCTGAAGAGGGGCACTAATGTGCATGCTCTATGGGCCAATAAAATGCAGAGGGATTTTTGCATGACAAGATGAACAGATATGGAAAAGACAAAAAGACAACATTTTTGCTGCCACTTTATTCCGGTGGTAACTTGTGGTATTGAAATTAACAACAACAACAACAACAACAACAAAAATTCCATAAAACCAAAACTGCTGACGAAACACATTCGATTGCAAACAAGGTCAATTTTTGCTCTTTTAATTATGAATTTTTAAGTCGGGTTTTTCCTATTTGAAAAGAATCACCTATTGCCTATGAGAGGGAGTTTTATTTTTATGCCATTATTACAATGTAAAGTCTGTGGGCTTAGTGAGAAGTCCGCAGACTTTACAAGGTGGTGCCAGAGAGGGCTGGGTAACAATTTTCACTACTGCCAAACAAACACTCAGATTACATTCCTTTACAGTAAAGAATATAAAAACCCGCTACTTGGGATCAGTTGACAGTTGCCTTGTCTTTGCCTTGTCATGTCTTGGTGATGACTCAGAATTTGTCACTAATTTTTAAGTGGAAGCTCATATATGCTATTTCAGGAATGCTGACGTTTGTTGTGTCAGATGCTAGTAACAAAATACTTAAATGATCATTTAGATGGAAAACTTTTGAAAGTTTTATGGGAATCCATCAAACAATTGTTGATGCATTTCAGTCAAAGTGGGTGGACTGAAAGATCAACAAAAACAATAAAAAAAAGAAAAGAAAAGAATTGCTTCAACACTCTTTTTATTACACATGTTCAAAGTGAGTTCTGCATGCAACAGGTTCGCATGTTAACCCCCACCCACATTCATTTCTGTATTAATAGAAACAGCTGCTGGCTGGCATGTTGTGTTGCATCTGGCCATCCAGATTTAGCTTCAGACATGGTGGGGTAGTTCATTTTTTGTCAGTCTGTTGCTCTTCTGTATTTGTCAAATAAAAGCAATATTTCCTAAAGCCAAATCTAATTTCTTTGGAAAACAATCAAAGCAGAGGAGGGAGGAAACTGAACACAAGCCTGATAAAGTGTAGTAGAAGAGAGCAGCACCTGGTTCAGGGCTTTTTAGCTTCATGTCTTTCACTAAATTCCAAGTACATAAAAGACAAGTTGCCAGAACTTCAAAGAGCATCCTAATCCATAGATGTCATTCACTGTACCTCTCCACAGGGTGTGTATGAAAAGGACCAAGATGAACTTGTTTCTTAGGGAATCAGAAGCACATTAGTCAAAGCTTTGAACTTTTAAACGGCTGTGCCTGTCTGCAGGCTGTGTGACCGAACATGCACACACTCTCAAAGGAAACCTGTTTTTTCGCACATGGGGCCCAGGTGGGAAGAAAGGACAGGCTGACGGAAACTGGAGTGAAAACTGTTGTCCTAAAGCTGACCTCACCCTTGGCAAATATGTCCTGCATGCCAGTAGTTCAGGGGATAGATGCACAGTGAAGTGTGAAGCTCAGAGAGAAACTCGCAGCCTGTGACTCAGCGGCTTGGAACCCTCATCTCCTGTTTTAATCTGCAGCGCAAAGACCGACACCTTCTCTGATTCTTTTCATGTCTGCTGACTTCACACAGTTAGGTGTTCAAAGTTTTTTGGACAGTATCTCTGTCTCCTTTAAAGTCTGTCACCATCAAAGCTTGTAATCGATGATGCTCCTGTACAGATTGAAATGTTATAGCATTAGTCATACAGTTTGTCTCCACCAACAATCATAAGAGACACTGTGTGTTTGTCTCTCATTGGGAGGCCTCTGTCTCTTTCCTCTGCACGCCTGACTGGGCAGTCTGGTTCCCCGATAACATCAGGCTGTCTGAGATTAGTGCTCATGAGGGCGCAGTTAAACTTGTAAAAGCTCCGAACTCCTGTCCCAGTTGCCTCTGTTGTACACAATGCACAAATAGCCATTGTGAGTGTGGCACAATACTGATAGCCTGTCTGCATTGTCACTGTGCCTCTCAAATGAGCCTAAGCCTCAGAGCTTATTGTAGAGGCTGCCACAGACCCTGGCCCAGGAGCAGACCGTGGAGCCTGCCAGGGTTGTTGCCAGGCACTTTAGCAGTGTAAAGGACAGATAACGGAGGTGCTCTGTGTCCCACGGCGCAACACTTTTGAAACTGCAGCTGATAACTAATCATACAGGACGTGGTTTCTAGTCTGTCTTTAGTTGGGTCAGACAATGAGTAACACCTCTGTATGCACTAGGTGGAAGGAGTTAATGAATCTTTTGTTTTTACTGGTGAAGCAGTTAAGATTTATAAATAATAATATCAAGACCAACCACCATGTGGAGCTTATACATGATCGCCAAATCAATCCCCCTGATGAGTAGATACAGTGTTGTGAAAAAGTATTCACAACACAACACAACTTACTCATTTCTTATTTTTTGCATATTTGTCACACTTACATCTTTCAGATCATCAAACAAATTTTAATATTAGACAAAGATGACATGAGTAACTACAAAATGCAGTTTTTAGATGATGATTTCATTTATTAAGGGAGAAAAGCTATTCAAACCTACCTGGACCTGTGTGAAAAAGTAAAGCCCCCTAAACCTAAAAACTGGTTGTGCCACCCTTGGCAACAAGAACTGCCATCAAGCATTTGCGATAACTGGCAATGAGTCTTTCACATCACTGTGGAGGAATTGTGACCCACTCTTCTTACGGAATTGTTTTAATTCAGCCACATTGGTGGATTTTCTAGTATGAACAGCCTGTTTATGGCCATGCCAAAGCATCTCAATCTGATTTAAGTCTGGACTTTGACCAGGCCACTCCAAAACTCCAAAACCTTCATTTCAAAGCCTTAGAAATGGTTTAGTAACCCTTTCCAGACTGATAGATGTCAATGACTTTGTTTCTCAGCTGCTGTTCAGTTTCTTTAGATCGTGGCATGATGTGTTGCTTTTGGAGATCTTTTTGAGATCTCAGTGGTGACAGGACAACACTGAGGACATGCACCAATTCTAACCCAAACCCTGTTGTCAGGCAGAAAACCCTGGTCTATGTTTGTAACTTTGCAATTTGCAGTTTGTTTATTTTTTTTTCCACTTGCTGATTTACTTCATTTTTCAAAGTCCTTTTGCTGCTGGTTAGGAAAAGTTTATTTTTCAGGTTAAAATATGCCCCCTCACAATAGTAACCCTGCTTATGGGAGTTGGGAGTGATACCCCCATAGCACTAATGTCATCACCCAGTCTGTCAGGGTCCAAAAGTTAAAGGACACCTTGTTCCTAAATGTGCCATGTCGGCTGCTTTGGTAAAACAGCACTAAAGGCCCAGGGATGAGAACGAGCTGTGTTGATGCAATAGAGCTGTAATTAGCCTGAAACATGCAAATCAAAGACCAGCAAATAGGCCAAAAGCCAGCTAAATAACAGGCTTCAGTACTCTTTTCCATTGCTTCTCAAACTGTGGGGAATGGAACCACTGCAGGTTTGGCGTGCACAAGCAGGTGAAAATGTATCCCCTTGGGAGCTTTTCATTTTGCAGTTTTTTTTTAGCTTTTTTGTCACTTTTGTTTTCACTGGCTCTTTATTTTTCCTTTTGCTTTTACACTCGTAAGTACAGGAACAGTTTTTTTGGCTTAAAATTACATCACTTCACAACAGTAACCCTGCTTGGACATGAAAGCCCCTTCTCAGTAACCCAGCCTGCCATCACCCAGTGCCACAGGGCACAGAAGCCAAAGGACACCTTGTGTCTAAGTGAGTCACATGAGCATATTAGATAAAATACCACTAAATGGTGCCTGGGGAATGAGAACGAGGTGTATCAATACAACGGCACAATAAATCTCTAATTGGCCTAAAACATGCACGTCAAAGACCAGAAAACAGACCAATAGTTAGTTAAATAACAAGTTCAGTTCTCAAACTGTGGGGCTTGGAGCCACTACAGGTGAGGCAGGCACGTGGCAAGTGAGGCTTCTGAACTGGATCATCCCAGAAAAAGTTTGAGAAGCACTGCCGTGGGGGAATTTAAATAATTTGTAAAGGATCAAGAAAATGGTACTCTTGGTCAGTGTGGTTGCTCTTAAATGTTGGACAAAAAATTCATTTGATGTTGAACTTGTTTCACAGTTGTGTGTTTGCTACCTTGAAAAATAGATTTTTAGTCTCAAAAAGGTTAAATATATAATATTAAAAAAAAAAAAATGGAGGATTTGCAGCACCAGTTTTTGAACTCTTACTAGTCATGGATGGAAATGGCATTAGTTTGAGCTTTCCTTAATGATTTTCTCAAAGTTTAGTATCTGTCACTCCTTCTTTGAATATGTTTGAGTTAGGGAGGAGCCAGTACAGACCAAAGAAATGATAATAACAGCTAAGGATTATCTCAGTACACATATGGGCATATGATATGTCAGTAAGTCATTAGAGTATTTGGTCAGGCAGCAGATCTGTGTGCACTGTTACACACCAAAGGGCAAAAGCTGCTGTCATAAACTCTGCAGGACTTCTGTGCTGGCACTGTGAGAGCCCACCTGTGCAAAAGCCCTGAAGCCACATCAAAGGAAGCTCTCCTGTAAGACTTCAAATATATTTTCATCAATCTTTTCGGTGTGCCACATGTTTACATTTGCCACACATAAGCACGCACGCTAGATGCAGACAGGCACACCACAGCTGAAGGCATTTCAGACATTCTTTTGGCTAGGAGGATCTTAAAGACTCAGTCTGTGCACTTAGAATCACACGGATAAATGCTCACTGCTTGTTTGTATTTGTTTTACTGGAATGAGTGCACTTTTTAACTCATGCATTTATTTAATTGAGGTCTTATTTCAAAAATTAAAAAGCTCAAGTATATTTTTATGTTTTCCTTAAGCAACTTCAGACAAAGTGTTCACTGCAGTAGGAATTAGTTGCATATAGTGTAGTGATTGTTTTAACTCAGTAAACGTTAAAGAAATAGTTCAGCATCTTGGGAAATGTTTTTCTTTGCTTGCCAGTTAACTGGAAACAGGGTAAACAAGCTTGGTTATTTCTTTTTTTTTTTTACTTTTGGGCAAATCCAGGTTAAATGTTTCCTGTGCGTTGAGTATTTATGCTCTAAGACAGTCCAGGCTACATCCTTACTGTAACTTCATATTTGATGTACATACATATTTGGGGAAAAAGTGTGTCCTTTTTGTCAGAAGATATTAAAATGCTCCCTTCATTTGAAAAACTTTAGAAAACACTACAGTCAGATTGTTAACAAGAACCTACTATAAAAGTCACATTACTGACATGCATTAAATTTAGAAGTAATTAGTCTGTTCTGATCCCTCAGAAGCAGCAGGGTTACTGTAAAGTTAGCCACTGCCTTGCCTTTATTAAGGGATTTTTTGGAATCCAGCTCATTCCAGGAGAGGGACCTCCCTGTATCAGACAGCTTCTTTGAAAGAAGTTGCACAGCAGAGTCTGTGTGTGATGAGCCAATCCTACTGGAAGGGTGTGTAAACTCATTCACCTCTTTCAGTCTGTCTGCTGAAGACAGCATGCCACATCTGGTCTCTGCGGTCTCCAGTGACTGCTGGAGGAACACTTCCCAGCAGCTACATTTTAGCTGTTCTCCAGACTCAACTCAGGAGAACGGCTAAAATGTAGCTTTTCTCCTGAGTTTTATTTTTGTGTGTGTGTGGTCCTGCACTGATTTTACATATAACATGTTTTTTTTTTAATTGCAAATTATTTCATCTTGATTATCTTAGGAACTTTTTACAACCTTCTCTAGAAAGTGTTACAGATTACAAACTTTTGCACCATCATAAATACTGGCTTCACATTCCAGAACCACATCAACAGCGTAGCCAAAATAAATTTGATCATTTAAGAAATATAACAAAGGTTTTGAGCTTTTTATCCCAGGAATATGCAGAAGAAAATTGTCCATGCTTTTACTTCTAGTTGTCTGGATGTGCTGCTCAAAGGAATATCAGGAAAGCATCTTAACTTCAGCTCCTCCAGAGTTTTAGTTAAAAAAATGAAATATGACCATTTAATGAGCTTAATGGTATTAAGTGGTGTACTTGTGTCATTATATTGGCTTTTGGTTGTTATTTTTTTCACTGGGTTGCTGTTAAATATAATTAATTTTATTTCTACTTCCTTTATGAATTTAACTTATGGATCTTATGGCTTTGTTCCTAGTTATTTTATTTATTCACTTGCTTACGTCAGTCTGTTGACTTAGTTTCATATTATCTGTATAAGTTTGTGCCTGTAGCCTCTGTGGTAGCTCATGCTTTGTGCAGCACATTGTGAATCCACCTGGAATGAAATGTACTATATAAATAAGTTCTGCTTGCTTTCTTGCTTAATAGTTTAAGTGAGAAGCTGAATCTCTAAAAAAATGTGCATGTATTTCAGAACGTCTTTGTATGACTGACTCCCTTTTGCTTTAATAACACTTTAATGCACTTGAGTTGGAAGAGACATGGACTGGCATGACCTGACAGTGTTCCACTGAACTTCTTGAGATGTCAGGAATACTTGTCTTTTGAAGTACCCCCATAAATGTTCTTTGAGGTTGAGGTCAGGTAACAGTCCACACTCCTTAGTCTGCTTTGGTGTTCAAGTAGGTCTTCAACGCTTTGAGGTGTGTTCGGGCTCGTTGTCTTGCTGCAGTATGCATCATTCTTCACAAAAATGCAGGGTGGAGCATCTCTCTGAAGAATAGAGCATGACTTGTTGTCAAGTTCAGGTACTCAGCTCCAGAGTAGGCACATCTGGTCTGATGGAAACATGAGGCATAGCCATGTTTCTAGCAAGTGAACAAAAGCTGCAAGTTGATTTACTTGAACAAGCTTCTGATGAGTCAACCTGAATGTCATCTGACAACGTAGGAAAAGCTGACCTTTTTTAGTTAGAAGGCCACCAGTCTGCTTCACTTTCACAGCTGTCATACGATTAGTGCAATCTTAAGTATTTCTTCTTAATTATGTGTCTCAGATCTTGTGTTTTCCTGGGGATGGTACTTGATAAGATTTTATTAATAATTCCATTATCAAATCTGCTTATCAATCAGATTCTTTATCAGTTCCCTTATTGATTCTTGACCCAGTTTTATATGAGCAAATGAGTACATCTACACAGGTTTTCAGCATTGATACATCTGCTTTATTATCTAAAATCCCAAACAGTCTACTAATACTAGCTGTAGCATCAGTCTCTCAGTCAAAATCTAAAATCGAGGAAATATTTGTATAGCATTCATTTCCATTTAGGCTTTCTTAGTCAAGTAAATGTGGTAAGCATGGTGCTAATGTTATTATAATGCAGGATATTTAGCAGGATGAGCTGCTTGGTTGGGAAACAGTTTTTTGAATGGGGAATAAGATGCAACAAGGGGCCACAGTTTTGTGCAGACCATTAGACACTCCATGTCAACTTTGTGCCTGAGCTTGCATTTGCAATAAACTATTACTTTTTATTAGCCTAGTGATTATTTTTTTCATTTAATCTTTTCAAATGTTGAAACATAAATAAATAAATAAATACCTTTACCAGTTTATATAAAAGCTAAGGTGATGTTAGTGTGCCATTTTATCCAATCTACAGTTGACTATCGCAGTAACTCCCTGAAAGTCAAATATTTTTGGTATTTTCATGTGAAAATGGTTTATATTATTTATGAATTATTTGCATATTTCAGATTTAATTAGTTTTTGTAGGTCATAGTGCTCTCTGCTCTAATAATGATAAACATGCAAGCTGCAGGTATAGAAGCCCTAAATACCTTAGATTTTTTTAGTGTGTGACTTGTGTTGCAAGATGAAATAGCTTTAGACTTTCATCTCAAAAATCTAATGGTTAGATCAGTCTAAACATCCACTGTTACCAAGTGCTTTTATGTTACTAGTCTGGATACAGTAAGGGCCATGGCTCAAGGCTTGATAGTAGCAGCCAGACGTTAGTGGGTGGTTACTAACCCTGCTGTGACGCAGCTCTAACCTTTTTCAGAGTCCACTCATGCCTGGCCAGCACAGCTGTGTTGACAAGAGATGTATGACATAAAGTGTTAACTTCCTTGGAAAAATGAGTAAACAGGTCCAGAATTCTGTACACAAGCCTGACAGTAAATATGTGCCATAGTGCTTGTGGTTTTAATGTCAGTATGCTAGTGTTTAGGAAAGCTACCTTGAAAACTATCTTGCAAAAGTCTTGCACTCCAGCAATAGCAGCTACACTTTCTCTATCCTTGGTTATTATCCCATGTGTATAGCTTCTATTTTTAGCACCTCCACCCCATATTTAATCATTTATACTTTGGAGGGTAACAGGCGATACTGCTTCCTGTGGAGGAAGCGGAAAGGAGTGGGTGGGTGGGGGATTAGAGGGATGCATGGTCTTGTCTTCTTTCTGTAGTCAGTTCTGCAGTTGTCCATGTTTCATCTCCCTTCCGTTTCAGCGTGTTCCCCTCCTCCGTAATATCCTGCACCAGAGCACAGAGCAAACATTTACTGCACCACATGCCAAAGGTTATTTTTATCAGTCCCACAGAGCTGCTTTCTGGTGTGTTTTCTTAATTTGTTCCAGGAACAGAAGCTGCAAATTATCAGAGCTGAACAATTGTTATGCACACATGTTGAAGTTCTCAATTAATTGCTCAACAGTACATTTACAGTGTTTTACTATAAACTTGAATACAAGATGTTCTGTTACTCTTGCATTAGAAGCTGTTTCTGTTTTTTTTAATGAAATTGTTTTTAGTGGAGAAAGAAAGGAAACATGAGGTTTTGCTCAAAGGGTGCTTCCTCTTTGAATTCTGCCTGACAGTTGGCTGGAGTTAAACACTGAAAATGGCCAGCGTGTAGCCTCCCTTACGAGTAATGATGTAATGAGTCGGTAAAAGCAAACCAATGTATCCTGGAAGTGGGAATTGTGAAATAGGAATCTGTTGGGTTGGGCCACAGCTTTTACGCATATTGCATTAATTCCAGATTAGGTCAACTGCCACTTCTGAGAAGTTACACAGCGATATAGTATTTACTTCTGCTTCTACATATTAGTAACTTCACTTCTTATATTTAGTGACATGTTGCATAAAATTTTTAATTCATAAAGATGCTGCAAACATGCAGCTTTTTCTTTTTTCTTATAGCATGTTCTGTCATCTGGGAGTCAGCCACCATTAACTGGAGTATCTCAAGTATTAGATGGATTGTTGTATAATTTTGTGCAGACATACACAGTGTTATAGATTGTATTTCAAAAGTGGTTGTAGCTACCACCCATCGGTCCCTGACATTTTGTCTAGAACCACCTTGTGTGGTTCCATGTAATTTCTGCACTACAACCTTCTAGTGCCATTTGGTTTTATTTTCACTTTACAGGGAGAAGCTTATGACTGATGGTGGAAAATCAAGCCAATGGATTTTAATGGGATGCCACAATGATTTGTTGTTAGGCCATAAAATAACATTATACTTCCTATTTACTATTTAAATATTAATTTTTGGACCTTATGTACTGCTCCAAGCCAGACTTCTACTTGTTCAGTTTCAACTTTTTAAGCTCCACTCTATCTCACGTCTTTCCTCTTATTAGTATTATGCATTTTTTTATTCCAGTAATAACTTATTCTTGGATATTGTATTTGAATGCAGTAACCTTAGCAGGGAGAGTACTGTGCACATGGGATATGTACTGCAAACAGCTTTTCAGTCAAATAAAGACAACTTAACTTACAAATGCTAAGCTTATTAGTCACTATATACTAATAACACCTATCAAGTCTATGTTCATCAACTTAGATTCTGTTTTGTTGCTGTTATAGCCTCACATGTATTTTTAGCAGCAGCTTGGCCTTTGTGTCACTTCTTTAATCCCACAGGAACATCTTGTTGCCAGTCAGCATATCAACAGATTAATTACACTGTGGTTTTTTTTGGTTTCCTTTATGTAAATACCAGCTGCATCTCTACACTAATTAATGTTCATTCAGTAAGGGTAATCTTTTGTCTTACACAGGTTTAAGCACAGCTGTCTGAAAACTGCAATGTCATCAAAACTGCAGAGCTCCAGTAGCATAGCTCAGGCCAGGCGGACGGTGCAGCAGCTGAGGATAGAAGCCAGCATCGAGAGGATAAAGGTGTGTCTGTAGTCACAGTCATTCACACCCCCTTGACTGTCCCACTTTTTTTTTTTTTTTTTTTTTCGAGGGGGTTGGGG